>VZRR01001221.1:483764-504223 GCA_013398015.1 Oreocharis arfaki | reverse complement strand
AATCAGTTCCCAGATGTAAAATTCTGTTTAAGCCTGCAGGACATGAAGCTGCTGAGCAATGTGCTACTTACTTAGCTGTCCTGACAGGTCTTAAGACCTTCCCACTAAAATTCCGTGTTTAAGTTAGAGGCAGAAATAAATTCAGTGATCTGAGAGAGAAAAAAAAAGTACACCCTATCTGAAAAGACTGAGGTGATGATCCCTTTTATATCCATCTTTAAACTAAAAAGGGATTAAAGCTAGAAACAAAGCCTTTCACATGGCCACTGGTTAAGTCTTTTAAAGAACTACTGTGAACTGAAGTACTGACAAAATCCAATAAATATTACAAATAACACTGCAGACTGATTCTGTTTGACTTTTATCATAGTTTGACAACTTGTACTTCTGTTTCCAGAACAGAGTATCAGTAGAGACAATTTCAAGAGAAGGTATACTGAAATTAACTCAAGTCCCGTGTCACAGTTTTTTATCTTCTCAGCTGTAGAGTGAATGAAATTGGTCCAATTTTTGAAAAAAAAAAAAAGTGAAAAATAAAAGAGGGATTTTTCAGAAAAATCAGTCAAATCTGAGTTTTTATATTCAGATTATGTGAATGCATATGCAATATACTACATATCTCCTGAAGTGTTCTGGCTTTTTGGATCGGTAATTGTGTATACAGTACTATTTTCACCTTGCCTTTTCTTTGTTGTTCACAGGAAAATAAAGTAAAATTTTATTAGTTTGCTACATGGTGAAACATTCTACAGATTTATTAGAAGCACAAATGCCGAAAATATACCTTTGACTTGTTCACTGTTTGTAACCCAGCTTGGTTTTCTTTTAGCCCATATGTTGTTTTATTTCATTCCATGAAGATGCAGGCAGCAAGTTACCAGATTATCATAAGACAGATGCAGTGTTTATGATGTTTATGTTAACTGGTGAAATTAAATGACCCAGATGTGTTATGGGAAACCCCTGTTTAACCTGGGGTCATATGATAATCATCAGAGAGCTAATTTTAAAATATCCTCCAAGTAATCTCCCATCTCTGTCGATTGCTTTCTATCTTTGCTTGTCGTTCTTAGGAAATTAAATGAAATGCACTTCTCTACAAAGGCTATGTAACCTGTGGAAGTGATACTGCCACAATTATAAATACCAAACACTACCACTGAGAACAAGTGTCTCAGTTTCATTGCTCATTCATTATCATAGAAAATCAAAGTATTTACAAAGAACCTCAGTTCTTTTCTGTGGGATATAAAGCAGAACTAGGGGGCTTGAGGCAGGGTTTTGATGCTTTGAAGCAGCTTTCCAGTGTATTTAAAACAGTATAAAGAATAGTAACTTTTTCTTAATCCTCTCTTTGAATAAACAGTGGCATTTCAAAGGCTGAGACAGTTTTGAAAACGTAACTAAGCTAAACCCCTTTAGCTTTGCATGGTGCTAATTCAGTGGGATCATATATAACCAATGTCTAAAGTGAATAACTGGATCAAGATTTGTGCCTCTAGTTTAGCAGGACTTCTGGTTCATACTTTGGGTCAATCCAACCCTGAACATTTTTTTCCTTCATTGACCCCTGCTAGGAAGTTCCATGAAAAGCACAGGCAGCACAATGTATCAGCTCTTTTCATCAGGGCTTTTTAGGTCCTGGAAAAAGTGAACAAAAATATTCAGGCTGCTCTGTTTTTAATGAAGGTCATGGCACTGCATTTTGTATCTGTTATTTTCTTCAATAAATTTATATCCCTTTTAGTGTAGACAGGGAAAAATAGAGCTAGAATTCACGGACTTGCTCCAAAGAGGCCACGAAACAACAGTTTAGTAAGACAAACTCTTTTAAAATAATATCATTGCAACATTTTCTCCTCAAAATGTAGAATAATTCCTAGTATTCTTTTATTATTTCTAATCTCTTATGTCAGAGGAAAATGGTGTCTTCCATCATGATCATAAAAGAAAGGAAAGCTGTTGCAACTGATAATGTGATTAAAAAGCAGAATTAAAAGACCAAAATCATTGAAGATGATGCCTTGGGTTTTAGCTTTTATATTTTACAAATTCTGTATTGCCTAGTGTGTAACTCTGAAGTTTCTTGTGGCCTGCTAGCTGCTGCTCTCTTATGCCAGGCAGTCATAACAAAACCTCTCCAGGCCTGCTCTCCAAGGGCACCCAGACTGTCCTAGGCCCAAAATGTGCAAATCAACATCTTGGGAAGGGGGGTAAGCTTGGAGAAATTACATCATTAACTGAAGCTTTAACTGGAGAATTAACCCTGATATGCAAATGAACCAAACTTATGAAAGTGTGAAGAACTCATGACTCATTGTCCATCTTGAGGTCCGTCTTGGCAGTAGCCTCTGGACTCTCCAGGGTGTACCTTTAGTGGCCTTTCAAATAAATATCTACCTTTATTCCTTTATTCCTGTCTAGTCTCCGTTTCTAGGTAGCCACTCAAGGCATCAAAGGAAGCAGTCTTGCACAAGTCTTCTCCCTGCATCTGAAATCCGTGACAACTTACGTATTCAATTAACACCAACAAATATGATTTGGGGCCTGCCATCAGGTTCTGTGGGCTGATGTGTATTGAGTTACAGAGCTCTGCTGTGCGGTGTCCCGGCAAGCTGGGTACCACAGTGGTGCTCGGTGACAGAGCCACTGAGTGCAGACCACAGCACTGTGTGTGGTTTGAGCATCTGATCATCAGAGAGCTCTGACAAAAGCAAGAGTTTGCGATCACTGACTCAACTCCCTTGCTGTGGCACACGACTACATCACTGTAATTCTGCTTATAAATCTAATGTCCCTACTGGAAAGCTGTGCCAGAATCCTGCTGCTGTGACAGTTTCAAACATTCTCCTACTCTTTAACTGCACTGGTGGTTGTGCTGAGCTCTTTGCTGCCTATGCTACCAAGCACAGATAAAATAACTGAACACATGCACTCTTGGCCTACATTTTGTGAAATTGTAAACCAATAAGCCAAGTTGTCCTAATTTTCTCTCATAAGAGAGGCTACCTATTCCTCTAATCATCTGTATAGGCCCTCTTTGTATGTTTTCCAGTCTTTTAGCTTTCCTGAATGTCAGTGATGAGAATTTATATGCATGGCCTCAGGTGCATTAGTACCAGGGCATGGTGCAATAGTTTCAGTAATTCCCTTTTCTACTTTGCCTGAAGCCTTGAGAGGTTGCATTTGCTTTTTGTAAGTGCTGACTGTGATCAAATAAAATACCATGCTCATTTTCCTCCTTTGTTGCGTAAATCACAGTCTTTGAGCTTGGAAGGGAAATTCTGGTTTTCCCTTGGTGATCTATTGCTGTCCATGCAGCTGAATGCAGTTAAGATCATTCCTATGCAATACTCCTGCCTTCCTCAGCACGGACAGAGCTCCCCAGCTTCCATGGGATCAGCAACTTTGAATTGAGCATTTCTATTGATTGTTTCCAAAGTCATTAATGAAAGTATTAAATACATCCTGCTCCAGACTAATGTTTTTTATGTGCAAATCTAATAACCTTCCAGTCCTTCAGGTCCGTGCTTTGTTGTGTTTTTTTGGGTTCCTTTCAATATCATTAGTTCTCATTTGGTTTGTTATCTCTATTGAAAGTGTTGGAAATAAAATTCACCTTCTCAGTATTATTTTTTTCCCTTGGAAACATATCTAACAATTTTCTGAAAGCCAGATAATTTCCTTTTTCATATAGTAGTGTGTAGCGTACTTTTAGCATATCTTTGAAAACCCTCAGGTGTATTTTATTCTGTTTTCCTTTTATCTTGAGGGGTCTTTAATTTAACCTTACTATTTTTTCCTGGTTCTGGTATTGAGTAATAGCCCATGATGGCACCTGTGATTGCTCAGACCACTCATTTACCACTCTGAAATATAATTCTCTAGTTGTGTAGTACCAACACAGTGGTATGAGTTCAGCTTTTTTGTATGGAGATTCCCTTGGTGTTTCTTGACTTCAGTGTATTTAACTCTGAGCTTTTCTTTCATTTCTGTTCATATTAACTACCTTTTCTTGTGTGCAATTGTTCAACATCATTAGAAAATGAGCTGCTCTCAACAGCAATAACAAGAGCTTTAGGAGTAATTTCCCAAATATCATAATTAAAATCTATGTTTCATTAGGTTCTCAAGTGTTCTGTAAACTCTAGACAAAGGGGGGGATTTCCATAGTTACAGGTAGGATTTAGACATCAAATCTCACCCATTCACCTTTAGAAAGTCTTCCCATGAAAGTCTGTATGATTTCTGAACCGTTGTTTCTCAGGAGGCAGAGAGCAACACAAGGAGCAGCTACCTTTGACTTTTTTTAATACCTGCCAGCTCTGTAGCACCTCTGGCCTTTTTCTTCGGGGCTTCAGTAATTAGAGCTGTGTGAAGTTTCACACGTAGAATGGAACTGGATGATTCTGGCATCTAATCAGGTCAAAGGCTAAATTCCTCTGGTGTGCAACATGTTACCCTAGGCTGAATTATAGCCCTGTAAACCGGAATGGTTAGATCCTTAACTCCAGAATATTAACTTGTTAATATTTCTTTTTAATTTTATTTCTTTTTTTTGCAATAGATAAGGAATCACCACATCACACAACTGTCAATTTTATATCACTGCTGACATCTTTTGCCCACGCCTGAATTGCAGGACATGTTTCTAAGCAGTGTTGCAATATCTCTTTGCTCTCCTAATTGCAGGACGGTATGTGGATGACACAAAGCATCCCGCAGCCTTGGCCCAACAGGCTGATCCACTGCTGACATAAAGCAGTGTAGCTGCCTAATTGTGTGCTCTGTGAATCTGGCCCCCAATGTGGCAATCTCACTGCGAGTGGTAACCACCAGCCTAAACTGGAATGTGTAAGCTGGCATGCTTGACTGGCTATGGCCTTGGCACTGCTGTGAGAAAGACAAGCTCTGATCATGCAAATCAAGGTTCTTAGAAGAATCAGACAGTTAAGGAAGCTTTGCAGATAAGTAAGCACTTGGGCACAAGTTTTAAACAACCTCTGAGTAGAATTCCACTTTGTGCCAAGTGCTTGGAGAGCTAGATACCCGTTTGTTGCATGCTTTCTAAAGTTGGGCTGCCGACACTATTTTGTTTGCGATGTATTTAAAGTACTGAAACCTTTCCTTAAGATTTATATGTCCTTCCAAAGGGCACCCAGTGAATAGGCTAAATGCTTGGCATGCCTTCATCCTGGGTCTGGCAAGGGCTATGGATAACTGGGTCCACAGTTTGAAAACACAACTCTCCCCCCTTTCTGAGATGAGAGTCTTAACAGTTCTCTTTAGTCTGGCAGTCGATCACTTCTATCAAGATGAAGTTGCCTTTGGCCAAGCCTCTGGGATCTCTGCAAAGCTTTTCTCAGCCACAAATCATTTCTTCATTCAGCATGTCACTCGACATCTTTGGTGTTATAAATTAGTTCAAGAGGGTGGACACCCGTTTCACCTCCTCACCAAGGGCTCAGTTCTCATGTTTTCTGAAGTTATTTATTTTTGCTTTAGGGGACAATGCAGTTTTACTCTGTTACTGCGCTATCAAGAGAACAAGTCCCTTTGAGCCAAACACCTGCTTTCCTTTAGCAAGAATGATGGGGAAATGCCTTTTGAAAAGCCTCTATTTATCTACTTTCTTAATTTACAAAAAGTCTCTTATTACTCAGATCCCCAGAGGTTTAGTCAAAAAGTATAGTGGAGCAAAGTTAAAAAGAAAAGGAAAAACAAAGTACCGCCTTTCTCTTGCCACAATAGGGACAAAGCCATGGCAATGTGCCCTCAAGGTTACCAGACCTTTATTCTCTCATGGAGTCAAAATCCAGAAGCAAGTGGTCTTCACTAAGAAAACAATAGGTCACTTGGGAGGCTTTGCTGGCCAATGCTTGCAAGTTGGAAACCATTTGAGGCACACTGAATGTTACTTCACCTTGCAGGCCCCAGTCTCCTCAACCAGACACTTCCCCTCAAGTTGAACACAGAGATGGCTGTACTTGTTTGCAAGTACTCAGGATATTCATGGAGGCTTTGACCTGTCATGATTTCATGCTTCTGCACCACTTTCCCTTCTCTGGAAAATCAGGAGAAAGATGGATTTTATAAGAAAATAAAGCCTTATTCTTAGCTAAGAGTGTTAAGCACCTAAATCTTACTGAATTCCTAATTCTCATATTATTTTTTCCCACAGGTTTTAAGGTGGCAATTTGGAGAAATAACGTGACTGTTCTGCATAGCATTGCCACAATTTCTGGGTATGCCACATCCTTCTGTCCATCTATCATAAGCAGTGTCTTGCAGTGCCGCGTGGAAGAGCTGGTCTTGTTGATGCATCTGAGCTCTTAGATGGTGCCAGAAATTGTAAGTAACAGTTCATGCTCTGTGGAGTAAAGAGCACAAACACTCTAAGCATACGTGCAATGGATTTGACTACAGTTTAAGTTGTTGTGACCTCAATTACTCTTTCATTGTAACAGTGCCTGCAGAGCTCAGTCACACACTTGTACTGCACAAACACACAGAGGAAAAGGTATTTTGTGCTACAAAATGGTTTATACCCTTGGGTCATCCTGCTTCTAGTTTATTATCTTGGTCTAGTGTGTGCAGAATAACCTGGTCTCAGTTGTTTCCAGTCTGACATTCTCAGGCCAGCACAGGACAGGGACATGACTCTAACAGTGACTCCTGTGCCTGTGGCTGATCCTGAGCACTTCAAGCAGTGTTTGTTCAGTTTTGGCCTTGGCAGATGTCCTGTTGCCCATGAGCCACAGCACAACCCTCAGTGCTGCCTTCACATGGCTTTCTGCATCTTCCTAAAACAAGTCCTCTCTGAGGCCAGGTCGCTGCACCTCTTTTTGCTTTTCCCTCTGGGCTGCTGTGCAGTCAGCTGTTGGCTAAAATAAGAAAGGCATCATTGCCTTCAGATTGGATCTTTTCCCTCCAACTCAATCCAGATTTGGGAAAATATCTAGAAGTC
Organism: Oreocharis arfaki; assembly: GCA_013398015.1. Classification (NCBI taxonomy): domain Eukaryota; kingdom Metazoa; phylum Chordata; class Aves; order Passeriformes; family Paramythiidae; genus Oreocharis; species Oreocharis arfaki. The sequence continues at coordinate 497,256 of VZRR01001221.1, read as the reverse complement.
ACAGGAATAAGAATATCTATAAAGAAATTGCCTTAACTAAAGGTGGGTTTGCCTTGTGTGTTGGGGGTTTTTCCTTGCTTGTTTTTGGTTTGGTTTTTTTTTCCTATGGTAATAACTGAATTCAAGTCAGTCCCAGAATATGCAAGACTCAGATGCAGGTCTCGGGTCAGGGCGAACTGGGGCAAGATCCGAGCTTTGGTTCTTCCTGTCACAGGCAACTCTACTATCCTATCTGGAGACTACTGACAACTGTATGGGGAATTTTTCATGTTATTCTCTGTTGAAGAGAGTTAAAAAAAAAAAAGAAAAGAAAAAGGCGTGTCAGCTTTCTAAATAAAATGTAAGATTTTAGGAAAAGAACACTAATTTTCTGCATGAGCAGAAGATGCACATTGACTCTAACAGATGTATTTTGTAGTTTAGTGGTGAGAACAGAACAGAGTTTTCAAGGGAAAGGAGGGGCAAGAACACCTGCCTTTCAGTGCCCTAAACTCTACGTTTCCTCAGTTCCAGCAGTTAGGTGGGGGCAGAGAATGAAATAAAAGCATCGAAAAATCTTAAATCTTAATCCGGAATCCTTTAGAGATGCAGTAAAGAGCCAGAAAGTATGTTAAGGGTAACAGCATATTGGTATGGAAATGAAAAGCAGAGGAAAGGACAAATATTTATGACTTATGTATTTTCAAGCTCAGCAGAAAGGAATTTTCAAGTTGGTCTCAGATATCACACTGTAGTCTAGATTATGTATACTGTAAATATTATGTAGAGAGTATAATGTCTCTCTTAGCTAGGTACTTAGGCGCTATGTCATCGGCAGCAGAGCATACTTAGAAATATTTTCCATAATGGCAACTTCGAGATTATACATGACTTCAAATGTGAAATAGTTCAAGACACAATTGCACACCTAAATGGAAAAGCAACTGCAGAAGCAAAATATAATATTTATAATAAATTGTACACAATTTTACAGGCACAAAGTTTCAATTCTAGTGACCAAGTATATTTTCTCTCATTTACACCCATTGTTGTACTAGGATAGTGTCTCGTACTTAGTATATCTCTCATGTGAACAAATGAACTAGGCTTTATAGAGAACTGCAAAATCAGTTGAGTCTGGTGAAACTGGTTTAAAGAGAACAAGAGTCAGATGCCTTTTATTCTGAATAAATGCGCACTTGACAGGTAACCTGGTGGACTCTAGTTCGATACTGAGTGGTAAAAAATCTGAAATTCTGATGAAATGTGCAAAAAATATTTACTTTTTCTTTCTCGTTTTCCTTTTTAATGCCTTGGAAATGTTAACTGAAGCTTGGCTAAAAGTTTCTAGTGAGCGTGTCAGGGTAGTCCAGAGGCTAGATCTCCGAAATATGAAGGAAATCCTTTGTATGTGCTTCTATTGGCAGAGGGAAGCTTGTGCACTAGGGAGGTTTGTTGATTTTTGAATCCATTTTTGTTTAGGTAACATTTTCATTTGCTCTTCTCTCGTTGGATTTGGTAAGGACTTGCCTCAGAATGGCCCAGTACAGTTTAATTTTCAAAAATTACTACATTGAGAAAAGCAGTCATTCTCAAGAGCAAACACATAATCTCATACCCGAAACACACCTTGGATTTTACTCATTTCTCACAGACATAAGGTGTAATTTAGTGGTCTGAAATGGAGTCATTCATGATGTATGTCAGAAGCAGGCCCAGAAAAGCTATTTTTAACACTCTCTCTCACACACACACAGAGCCAAATGACAATTAATTTTTTCACATTCACTCCCCAGTGTTGCTGTATACGTCCTCGGTGGCATTATTAAGTGGAGCTTTTCAAACAGATGAAGTATGTTACTTGCTGTGGCTAAACTGTAATGAAAGAAGAGATGGCTGTTTGCCAGTGAATGGTGTGTAGCTTGTAGAAGCATGTAATTACATAAATCACAAACATATGCAGAAGATGTTTTCTCTTTACATTTAACTGGTGTTGCCTGGAGCTATAGCTGCTTGCAACTCTATTTAATTACCATAATTATTTTAAATGTGTATATCTGGGCAATCTTTGAGCTTTATGAGAATGTTATTCATACCTTATCTGCAAAAATCTAGAGGGTCCCATTCTTCCCCAAGGGGCTGCAGTAACCAGGTTTCTCCAGATTTCAGGCATAGGGTGGTTGTAATGTTTATACCTTTACTTCGAATTACAGGTTCTTAAAAAACCTGAGCCTCTGAAACTAATCAGATCTTGAAATCTCAGTAGATGCTATAATTTCCTGGTAGGAAATTAAGCATTGTACATTGTTTGTGGAAAGAAAGTACCTCGAGAGGTCCTGATTAGCTTCTTTTACCTCTTAATTTGCTGACTGTGTAAATGCTGTTTGGCCAAACAGATTGACAAGTGTCTAGAAAAGATATTGATTCTGTTAAAATGGATACTTCCTATGGGAAATGTGAAAAAAGCCTGACAGACTAGTTGGGATTTCCCAGCTCATTTTGTCGAGCAGTGAAATGAGTTAGAGTGGAACATTTTTCTGAATTCTCTTTTGCACTAGTGTAAACCCAATTCAAATAGTTGATGCTAATGGAGTTGCCCCAGAACCACCACAGTGCAACATGGGCTTTTGTTTCTCCTCTCATTTTATGTCAGTCCTGTGTTGACTTCATGCCATTCGATATTGGTTGAGTTACTCATGGCTCAGACCAATACAACTGGGAGAAGATGTGAGTCCTGATATATAGGATGACTGGCCAATGTAGACACACCTCAGTTTGCCCTCACTAATGTAAAGTATAATGAGTATGGAATTCCTGCAGCTGAATCCATTGGAAGCAGTAAAACACTAGGAAATAAGAAATCTGATAGCTAAATAACCTCAAAATTCCAAGCAGTAGGAACCCTAAGCAACTGTCACACACAACTGATGAAGGATTACTGTTACGGAATCCTTGCTCACTGAAAGACCAAGAAAGGCAGGTTTTGTGAGAAAAAAATCAGCTCTGCATTTATAAAAACACGTGTTTATGGACAGGTGAGCTTTGCTTATGTTACAGAAACCAGTTGGTCAAACGCCTGAATGTAAAGATAGTGAAATTGTAAAGGGTTCATGTTACAGTAAAACAAGAAATAGCAATTCTTAGAAAATTTAGAAGCCTAGTCCTAGAAATCAGGTAAATATAAATAAATACCCAATGGAGAATCAGGCTGAGCCAGCACAGTACTTTTACTTCATTCAGTGTCAGGGAAACACGGTAATCATTTGCACCTTGTCTCTTTTGTCAACTGCTGTAGTTAACCTTGCAAGTGATGCCTCCTTAAAGAGCTTTTGTAAGTCGTGAGATTGTTTTTGTTTGGTCATAATGTGACAGGCCAGCTGTAGATCATATGCGCAGTTTTGTGACATGGCTTAGTCTTTTCTTCCACCACCCAAGAGGCAACATACACAAAGCAGTATTGTCACAGATCAGTTGCTATAATCTCTTGTGGAAAAAAAAAAAAAAGGGAAGCCTCTGGAATGCCAGGGAACAATGCACTTTCCACATTAGAGACTGGTTTATTTAATAACCACAAATTATTTCAGGTAATTTGGCACCAATTTAATTGCACCCACAGGAATGTCCTCCACAACAACAAAAAGAAGTAACAAAAGAACCACCCCTACTACCAACTTCATCGGGATGAACTGAAGGCAGAGTTTCCATTCATTAAATTATGATTAGCCTTGCTAATACCTTGTCTATCAAATCCCCATTCGTGCTGCACACAAAACAGACACATGAAAGGGAAACATATATGTGATGTTTTGCAAAGGAAGTTGATGGAAAGTGATGTTTTTTCCATGCATTAGAATGACAGTAAAATCCTTCAGATGATGGTGCACACTAAAATAGTCATTAAAAATGCACGTTTGGAAAATTAAAATTAAATTAAATTAAAATCTAGCCAACACATTGTCAGTTGATGTCTTTCATTAATCCAAAGAGCAAAATTTACTAACTTTGAGGAGCAATTAATCTGGATTTGTTGGTAGATTTCATTCTGTTCTATTTCATTTCACGTATTTCCAAATCTCTGTGTGATTGAAGGACTCTGATGGTTGCATTCAACTACCAGCTCTGTAGTATCAGCATCTCTAGAGAGAGTGATATATGCCTTGTCAGTAGGTTACAAAGCTTTTTACTAAATAGCAGAAGAATGTGGGAATGGGAAATCCCCCTATTTTTGCCTCTAGGAAGAATAAATCTCGGTCATTTCAAACAGTGAAATTGAACATAGACATTTGGAAGATTAGTTTTAAAAGCTGATGCTGGAGAGCTGATGTGAATTCCATTGAATTCAAGTGTTCCGGATTCTCTCCAGCACAGTGGAGAAATCTCCTTCTGGCCTCCCTGAAATGCTTTTACCTGCAGTTGACCAAAGGTAGTGGAACAGGAAGAACAAAGTCCTTCATGAGAAAGCCTTTGTACTTCTCCTCATGAAAGCCATGTTCACTGTGACTGTTTTCACAGGGAAGATTTTACCCTTCTGTGGACCAGAAGAGAGCCTACAAGCCAAGTTTTGGTACAAAGTCCCTGTCTAAAAAATAAGAAAAGAATTTCATGCAAATTGAGACAATATGATTTTCCCTTAAAATCTGAGAATCATTTTGTTTGCACCTGATCAAAGATTCCTTAAGATAAAACAAAAATATCTGATTCCAAGAGAGAAGGACATCATGGTCATTGTTCATTATTCTCAGACTACTTACTGTCCATGTTTCCAGCTCTGTGACAATTGGCTATTTTGGCTCTGGTCATTGCATTCTCCAAAAAAAGTGTATCTCAATATGTATTTCCTTTATCTTTGAGTATGCTGCAGGCAATTGCACCTGTTTGGGGTTTTTTAAATCCTATTCTTTAAAAATTCTTTTTAAATTCCCTTAATTCTTTTAAACTCTTTTAAAATCTTATTTTTTAAAATCCTATTTTAAATCCTATTATAATTCCTGTATCTCTTCAGCCAGGCCTTTCAGTGACCAGCTACATAAATACCGCTACAATTAAACAGAAATTCTTAAATCTCTAAGTGATAAGAATTTGGTACTATGGACAATTTCAGCCTGAATTTTATTTGGTTTGCAAAGGATTTCTTTTTATTGTGACTAAAATGGTTGCATAATTGAGGGAGAGATGAGAAAAAATAAATTCTGCATGTTAAAAATAATAATTAGATGACAGCTGTGAGATGAAACATTACATCAAGAACTACTTGACTTCATTCAAGCCCACCAGTTCGTCATAAAGTTTGCAAAAACATTTGATCTTCTCTTAGGAATATATGGCAAATTCCCCATCTTAAAGTTATACCCATTAAATGAGGGGCCTTGGTACTTGAGACTTGAAGTGAAAGGGGCTGGATGTGATTACAAATTGAACTGTAATGCAATCTGTGCTTATTCAGTCAAGTTTTCCAGCGATGGTTGAGGTTGGCTAACGATTTCTTTCCTGTGCACTGCCCTAAGGATCTGTTCTGTTTCTCCAGGGCACCTTGGCAAGAGACTTGAAGATATTTAAAATCCCTAATTAATGCCAGGTATTTCACTTCACTTTTATTTTTAAAACATGAGAAACAAAATTACTGAGCCAAAGTAAAAAACAAATATTTTCCATTTGCCATTCATTACAGATGTCAGACAGCCATAAATATAGAAATGGTCAGCTGCAGGTGTAACCTAGTTCTGTTGTGTAATGCACACTCTGTTCCTATAACATTACTAAAAATGGGCTGTCTGGCTAATAAATAGCACTACCGTTACACAGTAAAAGGTGAAAATTAATGCGAATGCTGCTGGTGAGTTAGCTATATTAACAAGCCAATCATGTAGTATTAGCAGTTATAATGGGGAACAACATAAACTTTTAAGAGCTTCTGCAAAAGCTTTCAGTCCTTTCAATGTTGGGAATGTAAAACGAGTGCTGTCCAGTCACTTTATTTCTTTAAATTTGAGAGGAAAAATTTGTAGGAAGTTTTTAATGAAAGTCATTGGCATCTGCATCTAAAAATAGAAAAAACAAATTTTTTTAAAAATGGAGTCCAACCCACATATATCACTATTGTTTCAGATGCTCTTCTGGCAAAGCCCTCTTGCCTTCATCAAAGGTTCTGGCCCATGCATGATAACCTCTGATAGCCAGCTGATGAAGAACTGATAACCCCTTACTGATAGCAAAATCTTTTCCACACCAGAGCAAGAAGGGAGTGCAATCTGAAATGGCAGTGGGTTAAGGGAGACAATAAACAAACAAAAGACTAATTGATTTCTTCTACTTAGGCACAGAGCTGTGCCTATCCAACAGCCCATCTGGCCCCATGTCCCCTTGCTGCTGTTGCATGGTACCTCGGGAAAAATTTAAGACCAAATCATATAACCTGTGTTTTCTCCCTAAAGTTTCTTTCCAGATTGTGTCAACATTTGAGGGAGTTTCTAAAACAGATGTATCTTACTCACTATGGGTTATACCCGTCATGTTATACCCAGTAACAGATCTATTATCTCAAGCGGTCTAATTCTTCTCTGCATCCAATTTGATCTCTGTAGCACCCAGTATCAGTGAGTACTGCAATTTAATTGTGTGCTGTGTGAAATGCAGCACACAGAGTTACAGCCCTTGCTAGGATGGCTCGTAGGTCCCACTTGTATGTTCTCAAAGACTTGCTGCTGTGTGTAGTCCTAGAATGTCTTCCTCTGTTTCCTGCACATTTGGGGAGAAATCACATGCAGTCTGGCCCAAGATGGTAAGCAGGATGATGGGAATCTACCTGATTAGTAATGTATTTTTTGGGTTGCTTAGATTTGAGTCAAATGTGATAATACCCCCTCTCTGTCTTTCTCCCATTCTTTTAATTTTATTCTTGGCTGCAGAAAAGTCACTAAAGAAAAATGTACCTTGAAAGGCAGCTTGTTATGCTTGGCAATGCTTTATTATGTTGCTGTGCCTCTGCACCATATTTGATCTGAACTTACTTCACAGTAGTAAGGAGATAAGTTGGAGATAAGTAGATGAAAAAGAAATTTAATTGGAAAAATTTCTATTTCATTTATTGGCTGCTAACACACATCAGAGGGTAAAAATTAAAAGACAAATGTCTATCAACTTAAAAAAGCAAGTCTGCTCTCAAATCTAGTGCTATGAGTTCCTGTGGAATACTTCAAAATGACATTCCTAACCTGCCTGAACAAGAGCATATGGAAGAACTGACAGTAATTTTATTCTGTTCTATACTCTGAAATTATTTCAGTAAAAATTCTGTATTTCCTAACGTCAAGTACTTATGAATTTGTATTGCAACTACATTTTAATTGCAGTTTTTCTGTACTGTGACTGGATGCATGTTGTGGTAAAGAGGAGAAGGAGGAGGGAATTGAATTATTACTTATTTATAAAGCAATGTTAAATTCTGATCTCAGTCAAGTTAATGTCAAAGTTGGGAGTTCAATGGAAGCTGAGTAAACCCTAAGAATGTATTGTTATCGCTTGTGACCAAGAAACAAACAGGCAACTTCAAAAATTTCTTGTCTCCAGTCCCTCACAGCAGCTTTGAACCACTTTGGTTGGGAGAGCTGCTGCCCAAGAACTATCCACTCTTTTCAAGAGTGGGCCCAGAAGACATGGATGCAGGTCAGGAATAGGGACGCAGCAAGGCAGTTCCTCTTTTCCCCTAAGTGCATGTTCACACGGGGTTTGATCCTCACAGTCTTTAAACAAGTGGAGGAGGCAGCGGTGCCATTTTTCATGGCAGGCACAGCACTCGCTAAGGAGGGCACTGTAATGCAGATCAGAATTTGCTGTCTGTGGGTTTAACAGCTGCTTGGGGAAGTGGCTGTGATTTTACAAGCCAGCTCCACTAAACCAGACAAAACTGCCCTTGGTGGTCTCTGCTTTGAAACACAGTTAAAAGCTATTGAATTTCCACGGCTGCATTTAGTAGGCTCCCCCAGTGAAACCCAGGTGAAATGCTGCCAGGAGGTACAGGAGGTATCACCTGGGAAAGAAAGGACAGGTTACACAAGGAGACAGGCTTAGAAGTACCCCAGAGGGGTGAGATCCCACATGAACTACAGCTTCTTGAATTATCTTCTCTGATGCCTGAGGGGAAGTGGACGTTTGTCAAGAAAGCAGATGCTAGGGAAATAACTTGTTGATTTTGCAGTGCTAATGATACCCTCAGTTAAAATATTTGATGATTACCCATCCCTGCTCAAAACACAAGTGGCTGTGAAATTTCATTAAAGAGAATGACACAGAGCCAAAACAGCTTTTGGCATTGAGAAAGATGAAGAGAGCATATCAAGGATGCACGGGTGGTTCTGTGCCTCCTGTTGTATTCTGGAGTTTGTAGCAGTCACAGAAACCATTTACTGCTCTATTTAGGAAGGAAATAGTTCTAAATCATAGCTAAGGTGGTTCATAATTCCTATAAAGTGTAATTAAGAGTTTTCAGTGCCCTAAACAAACTTCCTCTCTAGATACTGTATGCCACAAATGGTGCCTCTAAATTCAGTCTTCAGTTATAACTGAACTGGCAGAAAACAGCCCAGAGAAAACAACATTGTTCTGCCTGTATGAATTATAAGGTGTTTTCAGGATACTTTAAGAAATAGCTGCTGACTGGCTCAAAAATGAACCCAAGAATTGTTGTTATGTTGAAAAGATGGCTTTTGCAAAAAACCTGTGTTAGACAATATCTTCATGACTAGTGAGCTAACCTAGCATTTTTCATTGACATGTCATCTCCACATTCTTCATCTTTCCACTAACTTTTCACTGTCTTTTTTTTTTTCCCCCAGGAAAAGAGCAGGAATTTAACCTAGTTTGTCACAGAGAAAAAATGAAGAAGTTGAGAAAAATACTACTTTCTAAAATACGTTACTGAAAACAGAAATGGAAAATAGGAAAGTGGGAAAGAGATAGGGCCATTTAAAAAGCCAAGGAGGAAAAAAAAGGAGTTACAGAAAGGTAAAATGAAAGTAGAGAGCATGGTGAAAGAGCTGATAGGCAGGTAAAATGAAGTAGCAATAAAGAGAAGATTATGAGAAAAGGTAGTAACAAAGAGAAAGAGACGGAAAAATAATCACAGGCAGAAATGAAAGAGAAAACAAAAGAATATGAAACCAAATAAAGACAGGAGATGGAAAAGGAAATGGGAAAATATGGGAAGGAAAAAAGAGAGTTGTATTGAATTAACACATGTTGCTACCTTTCATCAGAGGGAAGTAGATGCAGGGCAGTCAGGCCAGTTAGGGCTACAGCATGGAGATATAGAGGGGCAATGCCTTCTTTCCTCTCATTTTTAAAACACTCTTCAAGCTTTTTTAGCCAAGGATGAGCATAATGAGGACCAGAAGACAATGAGTAAAACATGTAATGTGTGTTTGAAAGTGAAATGCAGATACTAACAGCAGCCTCTCATGAGGAGGTCCCCATCAAGCGCGGCAGGCGCAGTGTGGGCACTGATATCCCTAAATCTTCCTGAATTCTGAACTCAGCTTCCTGCACCTGCAGTGTTTACCCTTACCGTGGTGCATTTTACAGAAAAAACAAAAGGCTAGCTGGGGTTGTTTGGCTGCTGTGTAGGGCTGCAGAGGGTTACAAACAATCCTAATACTCGATACTCTGGCTTTGCTGGGGAGATCCATCTCTGTGGTGACAAGGTGTGTCGATGTGAACCAGACAGCAAGCTGTCAGATGTGGAAAGCCACCATAAAACGGAGTCTTTTCCCTCCATTTTTAAGCTCATATTTTCATGTCAGAAGTCTAGCATTGGTGTGGTCACTGCTTCAAAGGTTTTTCTGTAGGCAGTTTTAATGAGTAATAATTTAGATGTGAATCACAAGCTCTTCAACGCGCGTGAGGATGCGAGCAAATTTCGTGCTGAAATTTGTTACAGTAAGACCCTTGAGTGGGCCCACCAGGAACAAATCCTGGACAGGTTTTGCTGAGCATTTGTTACCTTTGACTTCCAAGGGGCAGTGGCCAGGAGGAGGTTAGTTTTTATAGGTTTAAATGGAAAGCTCTGTTGTTATCATCCATCAAGTTTGGGAGTCTTCAAGTTTTCTTTCTTTTTTTTTTTATAAATTTGGAAGGCTCACAGGACTTAGGCTCACAGGTCCCTGCTCCAGGCTACAGCAGCCAGTGGATGCACCAACACCAGCATCACAAAGGTAAGCCCTTGTAATGGTAGGTGAAGTCTCCTGATGAGCACAGGGGAAATCCATAGGGCACTGGAACCTCTTCTTCCTTGGGCCAAGAGGAAGTCTCCATCCACAGCATCTGAAATATTTCTGACCTGCAACCCAAGCATAATAAAGGTTTGAAGACTAGAAATGGGAAACACCTACCACAGCTCCGACAGCCAAAGCAAACAGAAAAGAGCTGACTAGTTATGGCTTCAAAAGAGCCTGTTCCTCAGTCCCTTTTGTATTTCACTGGCATCCTCACACACACTGGCCCACGTACACAGAAAACCTTAAATGGGTTTTAAAATTAGGAAAAGAAGAGAAAACCAAAAATTCTGTGGGTCAGAGATGACTTTCTGGCCCTAGATTCTGTACGACCTTAACATGTTTTGTTTTTCTTGTTGCTTTTCTCTATGTTTGGTTGATATGAGAGGGGGGGGTCGTTTTGTGTCTCCTCCTTTACTATTCTTTTGTCTCAACTTTTCCGAAGTACCAAACAAAAAGTCAGATAATCAATTTTTGTTCTACTCCTATAGACCACTGAGAGAAGCTGTAAAATTTTTTTTTTTGGCTTTTTAATTTAGTGTTGAAAGAGAAAATACGCAGAATTAATGTGGGCGATTATGTGATTTTTCCGGCAGTGTCATAATCATCAGGGAGACTATAACTGATGCTTGATTAAATAGCTCAAATTGACAGTGATTCATTATTTTCTGAGAAAATCTGGACAACGACTGGATTCTGTCTTTACCACTCTCTCTACATTTCTTCCAGTAACCTCCTTGCTACATTTACATCTTGAAGAAAAAAAGAAGTTAAGCTTGTTATGTTAATCTAGAACAGTAGAAAGATGATAATTGTGAATTTGTCTACCCTCTTCGAGTAAGAAACTGAAGTGTGGTCTGCTTGGCAACCACGTACACACCACCTAAAATCTACCCATGTGCTCTTTGTTGCCAGAAATTGATGGCATTAAGGAGAAAAAAGTGGTCTCTCCCAGAAGGGCTGGCAGTGCAAACACCCCAGAACTCTGCCTTCTCTCCCTACCTGCCCACATCTGCAGACATGTGCATGGACATACCCTGATGCTCACGTTTCGTTAGAGCCCCTGCTACAGGGCAGCCAGTTTGTGTAAAAATGACTTTTCAAATAATTCAGGTACCTCATTTTTTGCGTTATCTACTTAATTCCGGGTTCAAAGGTTGCTGGGCACAGAAGCCTCTGAAAAGAAGTCATCATGTTTATCTCATTGCATTTATTTAGCGTACAAAAAAGGCACCCAGATTGCATTTGGGTGCAGGTTTGGAAATAAGTTTTTTTCAACTTGATTTTGCTTGGCTAAACTAAATAGAATCATGCAGATTTCCCTAACTTTGAACTCCATGTGGAGCTGTAAAAAAATCATGCTTTGCTTTAAAAGTTCCCTGGTGTCTAAGCCACAACCCCTTCTGGTGCATACTGGCATCTCAAATCAGCAAGTACTGAACACTGGGGGGCTGATCCAGAGAAGCATTCCTGTAAATGTTTGATTTCAGGTCTCATTGAGGACCAGTTGCTGAAAACATAAAGCTAATCACAGGCTTAAAGCTAAATTTGACTGCTTTATTGGATTGAGACCAGGGCACAAGGTCTCGGAGATGGACATGTCCGTGCTGTGCTGACAAACGTCCGCACCTGGCAATGAAGCCGGCTTCCCTCACAGCTCCATGCTCCACTCGGCTATTTTAGGACAGGTTAGGCACCGGGGCTGGGTGGAGGGGGGTGGTTTATTATGTGAAAAAAGGTCAGAAGTTTGCCTGCTTGCTCAAACCAGCCAAATCTGGTTTTAACCTGTGAAAACACACCAAAACACCCTCTTGGAGAAAAAGGTATGTTGTGTTTTCCTGACCACCGTTTTCCCTGGTGGCAAGTTTCTCATTCAAAATTATATCCACAGCTTTGTTTATGGGACTTTACAGAAGGATTTGTATGGGTTAGAGAGGGGAGGGAATACTCCCATACGCAAAAACAGAGAACCCATTAAAGCGCATGAGGCTCTGTTGGTTCCCCTCCCCAGCTGCTCCTAAGTTTATTTGCAGGCTGCAGCCTGGAAAAGGGGCTGTGGCCCATCTGCAGCACATATGTGGGAATTAATTTCCAGCATAGCCACAGGAGTGTGGGTCCAGCAGACCCTCCCCTAACCTCGTCTCAGATCCCCCTCCACGCTGACTTAATTGGAGCCAGAGCAGCCACCGAGTGCTGCAGTGTCACGGAGCAGGAAGGTCAGGGGCTCGGCTTTGCCGCCGGCTCTCCAAGGACCCCCAGCATTCCCTCCCTCCTGCCACAACCGTGGCGTTAAACAGCACAGCGAGCTTTGTGTGGGCCCCCAAAGGGGCGAGTGTCACCCCCGGAGCAAACCTGGCGGCACGCCGGACACTGGGGCGGGAGATCAAAGAGGGCAAGGTTGTGCTGCTGCACCGCATCTCCTGCGGCTGAGCCTTCTCCCTCTCCAGCTGCAGCGCTGACACTCGCTGCTCAATGGCAGCGCATCGAGGGATGCTGTGGGCAAGAATCTTGGGAGGAAACATCCAAGCCCCGTGTTGAAACTCAGGCAGGGAAAGGAGATGGGGTTGCTTACATTAGCTCTCACTCCCATATTGTCTTCTGCACAGGAGGAAGTAGTTTCCTTTTATACTTTAGGCCTGCCTCGTAGATGTTGGGAAGGGTTGACTTGGAGTGGGAAGTACAAAGACATCATCTCTTTTAAACTTTTGTTAAGGGGAAAGGGACAAGTGTAAGAAAGCAGGAAAAAGGAGAGATTACTAACTGCAATCGAAAGCACTTGTGAAGGGGTTCATCCTGAGAGGAAAAGGCCTCAGGTTTTGGGGGCTCTTTACTCATTTGCAGACATAGGAATAAGCATTAAGAAAAGCAGTAATTCCATGCTTTAAGTGAATAACTAAACTAATGAAGGACATAGTTTTAAAACAAATGATTGTACAGGAAGTACGCGCAGGGCAAATGTCAGCAGGTGACCTAACTCTACCCTCAAATGTTTTTAGACGTTTTAGCAGTTTTATAAATATCCACTTCCACATATATCTATCTCTGGTTCAGCTGAGTATCTGGCCCCTAGGGCCGTCTCTGCCAAAAAGGTGAAGTCACGTTTAAACTAAGCAGTGAACTCTGAATAAAAAATAACAAAATCACATGTTGAAGAAGAGGTGTGATGGTCACACTTTGACTTTAAGCTTCAGGTTTGTTTTGTTAACCCTAACTTCCTCAGGGTCTCCTTTTTTTCTTTTTTCTTTTTT
>VZRR01001221.1:465524-483568 GCA_013398015.1 Oreocharis arfaki | reverse complement strand
TGTTTTGTTTTTGTTTTTTTTTTTTTTTTTTTTTTTTTCTTTTAACAAATAAGTTTTCTTTTTTCTTTTCATATCAATTCATTTCCTCTCAAGAATTTTGACCAATAATTTCTTTTGGTAAAATTCAAAGTAAAATTCAAAGAAGCAATACATTTGGCAAAAGCGTTTTGCTTTCCTTAAATCTATGCATAGATACTGAGCTCCAGTTCATGGCTATGCGAAGATCTGCTGTGGCCCCACATACCACAGCATTTTCCTGGGAGGTGCAAGCCCCTCTCCCTCTGCTGTCTCAACATGTATTCTAAAGAGAACTTCACATGACACCCGTTTAAGACTCCCAGATGTGGACAATGGGACGCGGTAGTTGCTGGGGTCATCAGTTGCTGTTTCAGGCTGCTGCAGAGAGGAGCTGGGCTTTCCAAGATGCCAGAAGGGCTTGCTGGGAGCTCCCCTCCCTCCTGCTCTCCTGCCTCCAGCTCAGTGGTTTCCTTACAACCCTCAGCTCCTCCTCGGTTCTTCCTCACCAGTTTTCCTTACCACCTTAAAAGAAAAGCACTAAGTATTTATTTAGGACTTGTATTTTTCCGAAATAGATGAAAAGGGAATGGTTTACCTTGGAGTCTGGGAGTTTTGCCTGTAAATAACCATCTGTAATACCTGCCCCTTTGCTGTAACAAACCAAGGTCTAGTCCTCTGGTCTTCAGAGAGAAAACCCTTATTCACTCTGCTATTAGCCACCACCTAATTTATTTCTTTTCCATGGCTATTAGTACTGAATCAAAGTTTGTTTCTGAGGCTGAGAGGAAAGATGGCTTTAGTATTGGCTCTAATCATGTATTTTTCCTCAAGCCACTGACACAAACACTTATTTGCTCAAGGATCACCAGAGAAGTGGTTGAAAAGCACCTAAAGATTTTAATTGGAATTGGATTCATGTTCAAGAATTCAGATGATCCTTTTATCAGAAGTAAAGCCTTAAAAATGCTGAATTGAAAATAACATAGGCAAAATCTTTCTTGTGGTATTTACAAAAACCTTTGGTCAGGGCAAAAACTCCAGGGAAGCAGACTTCCTCTTGTAATTTTACCACTTCTCTACTAAATTTGGAAACTAAAAGCAAAAGAAACATATTTTTTAGTTTTTAATTCAAAATGGTCCAAAGCTAAGTAATTTGACTTTCTATTCACTATAGAGGAAAGTGCTACCAAGGTCTAGTGCTCACCCCGACCATAATTTGGTGTGACAGCTACAAGTTTGTGTTTCTAGGATTCCACCTCAAGTAAATACTTGCTATTTGTCTGCATTTTTTGTAGAGATGAGGGAGTCAAAGTGACTGCTTTGCTTCTGCTGTATGTATCTTGGAGCTGGATTTTTCTATGAAGTCTGTGGAAGCTTGTTACCATGTTAAATGCCCAGCTTTCATTAAATCCACACCTGAAGGGTAAGTAAATGAATCCTGAATTTTGCATTTGAAGATATGTGTGCTTTTCATGGATTTATGCCAGCTAGATTTTAGATTTAAAGAAACATTGTCATAACTTTAACCACACTGTGGCTAGGCCAAACCTCAGAGATCTCATTCCTAGGGCCACTGCCCTTTGAAGTGGCACCACTGACAGTTTTAGCTACTGTAGGTATTTATGAGGTACAAACTTATAAAGTAAACAGGCATAAAATGTTATTTTAACAGCATACAAGCATCACCAAGCTGATTATATTCTTGCATTCCAAGCATTGGTTTACTCAATTTGATTTTGTTTTCTCTCATCTCTTCTCTTTTATCCTTTTCTCTTCTTTTTTTCCCTATGAACCTGCCCTGAAGAAACACAGAAGCAATATTTGCCAACTGCGATAGGAAATCTCCAACAGCTCAGATGTATGTGTTTACTATGAATTGAACTCACAGCTCTCAAGAAGTACTGTGTGTTTAGCCTGTTTACTCCCCAAAGTAGTTGGAGAATTATCTGTGCATTTTCCACATTGTTTTCAGCGTGCTGCTTTGTTTGATGGTGGTTTATTAATGATACTTGTGATTTATTACTGTCAGTTTATTAGATTATTTGCAAATCGGTGACAAAGCACTATGTGGATCATGCCTTGTTAGTCATAAAAGCAGTCAAGAAGCCATGAAAATCAGTTAAGCTTGAACCTATTGAATGAAAGAGCAGAGTGCTCTCTATTGATCAGTAGCCTTTAGATATGTAATGAATAGTAGGACTTTTGGCTCTGTCAGATAGTGTTTTCCTTTGGATCTGATAAATTACACTCTTTTGTACTAGTGGTTTGAGATTTGGCATAAAACATTCTTGTATGAGTATTTCGTTCAGCTCTAGTGCTGGGGTGATCTTACATGACCAAGCCATATAATTGTTGCAAGAAAAAGTGGTATTTACTCTTCCAACACAGCTTTGACGATCGAGTTAATGCTGATCTGACCTTCATATGTGGCAGGAGACTGAGGGCTGGATTGAAAATGATATGTAGAATATTTTTATAGCCTGTGTACATGATATATACAGTCTCTCTCATATGAATACACAAACGCAGATTTGGATTTGTAGCTAATTTCTTTATTAATACAGATTTAATTCTGAATTTCTTATTGAACAGGCAGATAAATAAGATTAGGTCCACATTTTTGTTGGTTTGAAGGGTACTGTGCTTCTATTTACAATATCAAGACTTGGTTTCTTCCTTTCTTTGCAGCCTGTACAGTCCTTTACACAAAACCAGAGATGGGGTGTAGGTAAAATGTTGCTATTTTAATTGGACGAAGTTGAAGGCAGAGCTTGTGGTACAGCAGGCCCCAAGTCTTACATCTGTGTCATTCTCTCAAGGATATCCCCATTAATACTTATAGTCAGATGCTTTGGAGGTGTGCACTAGAATATTCCTCTGTATTAGAGTCACTTTCTCCTTCCACCCACTCCTCTCCCTTGCAAGAAAAATAATCAGAAGAATGACCCCAGTAGCCTATTTTATTAACAGAATTAGGGACAATACATTTTCAGCAGCTTTTTTCTTTTCTTTCCTAGATGTTTTCTAATGCTCCCTTCAGTGTTTGCTCAGGTTATCAGTGTTTGAATTAGTTCCTCTCAAATGAGCCTGATTTACGCAATAGTAGCCATAACCTCTGGGGACGGCCTGGCATCACAAAAGAACAGGGACAGTAGTTTGGACATCAGCAATGCCCTGGTGTGTAAAATAAGGAAAAGGTTCCACTGAGCTCAATATAAGATTGCTTAGCTGTGTTTGCAGTTACAGGCAAAATGCAGCCACACTTCCATCTAACACTCAAAGAAGAAGCTGTGTTTGGTAAAATCTTTGTTCCAGTGTTTTTTTCTCTCATGTACAAAAGGATTCACTTCCCTACTCCTCCTAAAGACAACAGCTATGAAGGCTGAGAGCTGAATTTAAAAAATACAAATATCAGTAGAAATACAGTAAGCAGTTTTCTCTGACTGGAAAGGCTTGGGAACAAGGAAAAGGAAGATTTTACGAGTCTTTACTTAAAGATACTATTTTTCAGTTTCTCTGGAACATCTGTTTTGTGATTGACTCTGGAGACCCCAGTGGTAACAGTTCTCTTCCAGCCAAACGCCTCAGTGGGTTAACCAGCAGTGACAATTTTGGCACGCAAATAAAAACTGTTTGCTAAGGTGGATGAACTGTGTCCTGTCTGTTGGTTTAGCTACTGAATTCAGGATAGAATGCCTTCAGTTGATATTTTGACTCTTTAAGTCTTTTCAGTTACTTCTGTATGAATTAATATAATTGAGTTTTATATTAAGCTGATTCAAAAGCTCTCTTGGCAACACTGTGACCACCTAAAAAGTAAATGAAAACATAGCTAAAAAGGCTCAAAGCTTAGTAACATCTGTAATACATTAAGAAAGGTTTCAGAGCTCTAACACATGACCCAAGTGCCAGCATCCTTGCAGAATGTCTTTTACTGCAGCCTGGTTTTGCTCTGGTCTTTCTCAGAGCTGGCTTAAAGGGCAAGTAGTCTCTAATGACCACATTAATTGAGCCAACAGAATAGATTAAGTAGGGGGAAGTGATTACCATCTCAAATCACTAATTTCTATGTAAATTTTTACATTAAATGAATCAACGTCTAACTCATTTAATAAATGTTTCTTATTCTACAAAGGCAACCATAATTAAGTTATAAAATTACAGGAGTCTGGCTGAAAATTTTGAGCTACAAAATCTTTTGAGCTTAAAGCAAATAATTTCTTGTGACCATGTAGAAATTCTGATAAAAAGTTCTCTCTGCCTGCTGTCATAAAAAAAAAGCAGAGTCACTGCACTTTAAATGTCACCCTGTCATTTAAGCCTGTAATAATAATTTCATTTTCTATGGACAATACTGAAATATTGTCAATACCTAGATGAGTCAAATAATGATACCCCTACCCAATCACTTTTTGATGAAAAAGGAGACATCACAGTATAACTTGCCACAGAAACCAGGTAAACTGGGCTGAAAGACAGTTTGATCAGGAATATCTTCCACTTGTTTGCTTGCAAACTTCAAGGTATCTGTAATCATATATCCTTACCTTGATGCCTGAAGAGGCCACCTAAAAACCAGAGACTAGACAGGAGTAAAGGAATAAAGGTAGGTATTTATTTGAAAGGCCTTCAAAGGCACACCCTGGGGAGCTAAAGGCTACATCCAAGATGGACCCCAACATGGACAGCAGGTCATGAGTTCTTCACACTTTTATAAGTTTGGTTCATTTGCATATCAGGGTTAACTCTCCAGTTAAAGCTTCAGTTAATGATGTAATTTCTCCAAGCTTGCCCCCCCTTTAGAGGCCTGATTTATACTTTTTGGGCCTAGGACAGTCTGAGTGTCCTTGGAGAGCAGTCCTGGAGAGGCTTTGTTATGTCTATCCAGCATAAGAGAGCAGAAGCTAGCAGGCTACAAGAAACTTCAGCGTTACCCACTAGGCACTACAGGATTTTAAAAATATAAATGTCACAACCCAAGGCATCAACCTACCCAGAAGAATTTCATCTCTGTTACAATTTCAGAGAAAATGTGTGTGTGCAGTCCCTCTCATTTATATGCGACATATTCACGTCCCATTTGAAGACTCAGTCCATCCGTGCTGCCTAGAGACAGTGAGGGGCAATAACAAGCAGTGGATATTATTCTGTCCCTATTGAGCAAAATCCTACTCTGTGGCCTGTCTTGCAGGAAATAATACCCAAACAAACCAAAAGGAAAAAAAAAAGCAAAATTAAATCCAGAAAGAAAGAAAGGGTTTGCCTCTTCTTTTTCTCCATATAAATAGTATCTTTTTATATCTTCACTTGGCTTTTGCACCCCAATTTTCAAACGATTTAGTCAGTGGAGTGGCTGTGGTTACCTGCTCTGTGTGACTTATAAGTTTTAGTAAAATTGAAACTCAGAAGGCTTCTTAAATGTGGGACAGGGCTGCCACTGTTAGTGGTCTGACAAGGCCCAGCACATTGCTGGGACTTTAATAATAATAAATAGCAGTAAGATTGACAAGAGAGATGCCTGACTTGAACACAGCTCTGTGGCCTGTGCAGCATGGACAGTAAAAGCTTCTAATGTAGTAGTGTGTGTAGTTGTTAGGAGATCAGTAACAGTCCAGGAAATTTACTTTACTGTTTGTCTCAGTGAAAAAGCACACATACAGACACATAGCTTAAAAAGAAGATTTATTACTCAGCATAACCTGATCTGGCTCAAAATTAGTATTTTCTACTAATGCACTAAATTACAGAGATAGCAACCAGTGTGATTGATGTGTAGTGAATTACTATTCCTAAAGTAAAATACAACAAAAATTGGAATAATGCTTCCTGAGAACCAGCAAGATGCACTTCGTATTTTATATCTCATATAATTTCTTAGTTCTTGATTTGGGGATAGATTAAGGGTCTGACAGTCCTACCCTTCGGGTTAGTCAGAGCAAGACTCTCCTAAACTGCTCTGTCCTTCTGTCTCTCTTGCTCTTTGTGCCTCATGCAGGCTGCTTTTTATTCAGGGGTCTTTCTTCTACACCAGCTATGGAGAACCACCACCACCTCTAATGGCGGTTATGCTAATATTATTTTTAGTATTATTATTTGCTTGAAATAATATTGTAAAGTGAAAGTAGATTCTTGATCCTAGCCTCCACTTCCCCAGGACTAGACTAATGAGAAGACTTTTATTGTTGCAGTGAAAATTTCCCAGCACCAACTCAATTTGGTTAAGAAAAGAGGGCAAAAACATGAATGGGGTTGATTTCCTTAAGCAGTTTAGCACAATGCTGATCACAGAATTTCAAAACCAAAAAAAGCTTACCAGTGTTCAAGTAGATCACAAACCCGCCTTTGTGAAATGGGATTTTCTTTGTATAGCCCTGAGAAATAATTCCGTCCACAAAACATTTACAAGAGATATGAGACTGTAAAAGATCTCTCAAATCTTTGAATCCAGACCTTGCTGTTATGTGATTCCATGAGTAAAAAATATGTTAGTAATGCAATTTCTATATATTTTACATGAACTCATGAAGTTTCATCTTAAAATTAGGGTTACTCTTCTTGTGCTCTGTTCCAGGATCCCACTTCACTGAAGATTAGGTACAATCCCATCACTAAAATTTTGTCACACTGAACATTTTTATCATATTTTTATGGTTTTCAACACAGAAAAGGAACCCCCCAAATACAACATAGCCATGACACAAAGTAATGATTATGTCCATTAGAAAAGACATTTGTGCTATTGACACAGGAAAGGAGAGTGCAATCTTCAGACATCCACGCCAGTATTTTGGGTAGAAACATTTTTATTAAAAGGAAAACTAGGGTTGAGCTTGCTTTGATTATTTTTGATTTTCTTTCCCAAATAGAAAGTTCCAAAAATGAAGCCAAATGGGTGCTATAAATTATTTTATAAGATGACTGTAGGTTGTATATTGCAAAACAACTAAACCAAACAAACCAGAAAGCTCTGGTATTAAGCAGATGAAAAACCCATTCCAGATGGAAAAGAGCTCAACAGTCAGAGCTGCCCAGAGTCCAGAATGCTCTGTCAAATTAGGTTATATTAGCTTAGTCTTGAAACGGAGGTTTGGAAAAGAGGCAGAGTTAAAACAGGAATTAAACTGTGTTTGACAGGCTAAATGGAATACATTTCCTAGCTCCAAATGGCTGCACAGTACCCCTGTAATGGGTGTTTTGCTCAAAGCATAATGAGAAGAGAAGAGGGAAAATTATTTCATTTATCCAGACTATAATCAATCACTTCCAGGAAAAAAAGTCTTTCATTATTTTACAGCAGCAATAGGAGTTGTTAAGTATATTATTTAGATGTACAAATTGCTTTACAAAAGAAAAAAATGAAAAGTTTTTAGTGAAACAAGAGGCACCAAATTAATCTCTAAATTTTAAACTATTCATACCCATTCTGCTGTCTTTGTGCCTCGATACATGCCTTTTTTCTTTATTATCTCCAAAGTACCAATAGTCATAAAAGCATGAAAGCAACAGAAAGGATGGAGAAATCTCAGAAGAAAAGGAATTTTTTCATCTGGCAACATGTCCAACCCTAAACCCATAAAGACCTTTCCTGAAACTTTTAGGACTGCAAAAGTATAGTGAGTTTTGCTAGATTACTTGCTTCTGATGGAAATTCCCTAGTGGTACTGGTGGTTTCTGGACAGTGATAGAAATGATTACATGAAGTGATGGTAGGCAAATGATTAGAAAATATTCTGCACAACTATAATATCCAAGAATTTTTCAGTGCTTTAATTTGTATTGTCTTATCTAGTCATGAGAATAATATTGCTCCCAAATTCAAAGAGCAGGAAAGCTGAATCAGAGGAAAGTCATTCTTGTTCTCCTTGAAGTCAACACTATAATACCTGGAGACCAACTCTGATATGTAGAATGCAAGACCAAACCCAAAACAGTAAGGACTTGATTTTGCTTGCCAATGTGCACTTCATTAAAAAAAAAAAAAAGAGAGAGAGAAATTATCCTGTATTTTCCAAGTGTGCAGCATGCTTTGCAAGACATTTTACTCAGGGAGTACAAGAACATATTCAGTGTTTCTATCTTTCCTAGAACCTCTAGGGTCTTGGACAGAGGGAAAACCAGATGAGCCCAAACCAAGCTCCCCTAGCTAGAAAAAAAGAAAAAAAGAAAAAAATTAAAAAAAAAAGTCCACAAACCAAGCAAAGGCAGGAAGTTAGTGGCTGCACTAATTATCAGCTTCCAGGAGACATTTGACATCCAGGAATTTCCTACAGGCAATATTGTGTCTAAGCACAAAGCTCTGATACTTTGCAGACTCTCTGGAAGGCCCCTTGCACAGGTTGCTATCAGGTAAATTTGTTATCCAAGCAGCAATGGATGGATGGAGTCTCAGCTGTGCTCCTGAACGTGCCAATACAGAGCTCTCCTGCTTTGCAGATGCCAGCAAAGTCATCCCTCGTGATACTGTTCTACTTTCAGTGCCACCTGGATCAATCTGTTATCTAGGAAAAGCCTGGGTTCTTTAAAATAGTAAGTCAGTTCAGAAGCAGACAGCTCTAAAGTGTAGGTTTAGGTATTATGTAGCTGCATGTCAGCTTTATGGACATAATCCCTCAGTTTTAACTGAGCTTTTTAATTTCACCTAAAAAAAGAAGCCAGCTGAATTCTTTCAAACCCTTTTAATTCCCATCTCTGTGTGCAGCTTCACTTAATGTTTCTTATAACAAAAAGGCTTTTAAAGTTGATAAATGGCTGCAGAGATTTTGCTTTACTTTGTTGCTTTTCTATTTATTTAACCAAGAGCAGTTCTTTTAGTCCTGACCTCAGCCTTGTCAAATAGACTGTGTTTGTCAAACTGCTCATGCTCCCATTAACTCCTAGCTGTTTCAGTTGTCAAATTTGATGAATGGCTCAAATGCTGCGAGCATCATTAAAAGCAGGGATACTGAGGAAAGTATTATGCTATGCTGAGTCCAAATACACACCATAAATAGGAAAATTCCAAGCAATGAGAATCTTTTATTGCATAAAGGAAATTGCAAGTGGTTTAAACTAATCTCTTTTAATGCCATCTTTCATATGTGCAAGAGACAAGAAAAAGCCGCTCAGGTTTCATGGTTGGTATTATCTCTTTATAGTTACAGAACATTAGTAGCTTTATAACCTTATTTATACAGAGTCCATGGAAGTGTTTGGGTCTGCTCGGGGGAACAGGCCTGCTCAGGGGGAATAAAAGCGACAGAGCCGTTCCCACAGTGCTCTGTAGGTCCGGAGGGCCTGGCCCTTCCCAAAACAGAGCCCGCTGTTCCTGCAAGTCTGGGCTTCCCCTGAGTGGAGCCGCACCGCACAGCTCCTCCCGCGGTCTCCCCCGCAGGACGGGCCGCGTCCAGCGCTGCCCCGGCAGGGGAAGCACAGCTGAGCTCTCTCCGAGGAGCAGCCCCTGGAAGCAGCGCGTTCCGGCCGGCCGGGGCTGGCACAGCTCCGCTCTCCGGTTACGCTCCAGCCAGCCCCAGAGCCGGGATCGTCTGGGGCTGCGCCTG
Organism: Oreocharis arfaki; assembly: GCA_013398015.1. NCBI lineage: Eukaryota > Metazoa > Chordata > Aves > Passeriformes > Paramythiidae > Oreocharis > Oreocharis arfaki. The sequence goes on along the minus strand of VZRR01001221.1, from coordinate 474,014 downwards.
CCCCTTGCCGTACTTAGAGCACAGCGAGGAGCACAGGCAGCAGTAGTGCTGGCGAGTTGGGCTTCAGCACGAAGAACAACGTTTGTTTTTGCTGGGGTTGTGGTGGTGTTTTCGATTCTGGGCTATTTTTAATTGTTGAAGTGTACCTAAAGGCCAAAGAACTGCTGTTTGATTTTTTATTTTTTTTTTTTTACATTCTCGAGGCAGATAAAATTCTTCAGATTAATATTTATACAGAGATACGGATATATTTATATATGAAAGTTATACACTTCTAGACTGGTGACACTCCTATGCTTATCGATGAGCACTTATTCTAAGTGCATATGCGTACAGGCTGGTTCTAATATTCCTGAGTGTTACTCATGTGGAATTTTCATCATGAATAAGTACACTGCTGCAGTAGATTTTTCCTGGGCAGTGGCACAAACCATTACAATGAGACAGCAGGCAAACCATTACAGCAACTCTGAAACAGAATCAGAAGTACATCATCAAAGTTTATATTTTCCCAAACTACAGCAGCACATCATTTTTTTTTTCTTAGTATTAGAAGACAGGAATTATTTCTTGATCTCAGGTTTTTAGGAAACACATAGGGAGCAAATAGACTTCCAGTTGTGTCAGAAACTGTGTCAGCTAGAGTTTGCCTTCAGTGAGTGTGACTCTGCCTGGCTGCTTGAGTGCAAGCAATGGCAGAAATCCTCTCTCTGTTATTGCAGCGAAACTTTAGTTTTGAGGTCGTCTTTCAAAAACTTCAGTTGTGGAAAGATGATGCAGAATGTCGGTTACTGGACATGAGGCACTGTTACTCTAAACCAAAGATTTGCATCACAGCCATAGCATAAATCCAAAGATGTTGTGAGAACCAGTGATAGTTAATCAGTTCATGTAAGTAATTTGTCCCTTCCCTGGAATGCAATAAGTGGCAGAGTGCAGAGGTGGGCTCTGGGCTTCCACCACTGCCGGGGAGGGTGCAAGGGTGGGCAGTGAGAAGCCTTACTCCTGCCTGCTGTCCGCGCCAGGAGTATTCAAACTACCCCACGCACTCACTACTGGAGTGATGAGAGAATTTATTATCTCCTCCCAGGTGGAAAGGCGCTGCTTTTTGTCTGGACTAGATTTCCCTGGTTTGCCTGTATTTAGGTCACAGGGACTGGATTTGGACAATACAGACTTAATTAATTCATTTCATCCAGACAAGCCATGAAATGGTATCACTGTATATAATCATGAATGTGCATTACTGTCCTAGGGTGCATCTCATGTTTGTTGCCTCGGGCCCTAAGTATATACTTGGTTTTCTGAATAGTTCTGGAGTTTCTTTAAATCAATGGAGTTCACAGTTCTTTTGTTATTCACTGGGTGGTAATACTATTAGCAAGCAAAATACTTTCATTAGAACAAATGCTTTCTTTAAGCCTCAACTTATTTCTGCCTGTAGCAGAATTTAAATATTTATTAAGCAAAACGAAGTAGGAAAGCTGCAATCGTTCCCTAATGAGGCTTCCTGCACTTTTAAGCATGATTTGTTGGTGTCTCTGGATTTCTGTTACTCTCAGGAGTACTGACTAACTTCATTTGATTAGCCACATTCAAACTGAGTCAACAGGAACAGGCTCCGTATTTGATATTGCATTCTATAGGACAGAATTACAACCATCAGGGTAGCTGCATCTCTGAATTAAACATAAGTATGTACATACACAGGTAGGTACCAAGCCCCCAACCCACACGTGCTCTCCCACTAAGATCAGTGAGACCAGCATTTACAAGAAAATAGAGTTCTGCAGGCTCCGTTGGTCTCTAATGAAACATGATCTTGACCTGGGAAAGTGGGATTGGAGATGTCAGTATCCACACACTTGTTAAAGCAGCGAAATGAGGAATTTGGCTCATAGGTCACTGAAAAGGTATCAGCAAGGTTAAATCAAAACATAAGAAAAAGCTTGTTTGTTGTGCCCCCTTATTCAGCAAATACATGATACTGTCAGGAGTTTTGAAGCAAGTACTTCAGTCTCTTCCTGGAAAGCATCACTGGCGAGAAAAATAATTTTCAGCAGAACTCAAGAACTGAGAGGAAAATTATTGTATAAATAAGTTAGCAAGTTGGTCCACAGGCAGCCAAGCTAAAGAGGACTCATTTCCTATGGATTTCTGTCTCTCCTGCGTCACCATCTGCTTCCCAGCTCTTGTCCACCATCAGTCCTGCCCATCCTTCTTGCCAGCAGTGCCTGGCAGGGAGCACCGAGTGCATGGCCAGGGTTGCACTGCTGTGCATGCAGCCATCAGCTGAACCCAGTTTGCACGGGACTTGTCAGAACTTGACTCACTGAGACCTCTGCCCTTCTGGAAAATGGAGTTAAAACTGGGGGGAAAGAGCAAACAGATGACCGGCAAACATTCATGTGACAAAATTCTGTTGAAACCTCGTTTCCCTAAGGAACTGTGCACTTTTTAGTAGTCAGTATTTTTAGAGATTGGATATTTTGCTTGTTTTGGAAAGCAAGTAGAAAGATGCATGGAAACAATCACTGAGGTGGCACCCTGTTTTCTCTGAGTAAACACCCACAAAGATGTTCCAGACTGCCTTATTTCACAACAAATATATCCTAACCCTGCATCTTACACCCCTTGGACTAGGCTTCACCCCAGACACTGAGGACCTGAAGAAGCCCCATATCATACCAGCCTGCCCCCCTTGTGTGGTAGTCTCCAGGATTGCTACATTTGTGCCATCTCAACATGTTAACGTTAGGAAAATAATTTAAAATTGAAGGAATGACTCCTACTTGACAAAACAACAACACCAGTTTCTCCTTGAGAGTGATGCTGGTGATGTCAGTAGGATTGCAATGTGTTAATTTATCCCAGCATTTCTGAGTTGAGTGGTTCTCTTTAATAATTGTCAGATTTTTCTGTAATGACCAATTAATTGCAGGACTAACTCAATGCAGCTATGATACCCTCAGTACCCTGCAGCAGAGTTGTCAGAGCAAGTGCACACTTTTCATTTTCATTCCTCTGTTTTGCTTGCTTGCTTGTCACTTCAGTTTGTCCATGAGTGTTTGCCTTGTGCTGTTGCCACCCAGAAAGAATGCTGGGGGCTGGGCAGTAAATAAGGGACAAAGATAGTATCAACTTGGATAACAATGAGGGTTTGTGTGTGTGGCTTTTAAGAAAGAAACTATGAAGAAATTTTGCATCATTTGAAATTTTCTAGCTTTTATTAAACAAAAATTATGTATTTTCATTTTTATAGTAATCAATTGAGTGATAAGTAGGGGGGATTTTTTTGCTTAGTTTCAAAATTCATAAGGGTGTGACTGAAAAGAATTATTTTCCCTGACATTAAAGTATTAAATCATCATCAGAACTTGCCTCTGGACTCACAGACAAAAATTTATGTATCTCCTGTTCTCTATTTTACTTTTGTCTCACAGGCATAATGTCAGAACTCTACTTTTCTCACAGAATGTGCATCTCTCTAGCGCTGTGTATGTTGGACAATTTTAACTAATAAGTTACGTGTGCAACAAGTCCTTGCTGGTTAGAGAGTTCTTGGTATTTCTCCTTTCATTTTTTGCTTTCCAGTATATACATCCTACAAAGCTTGAAAGTTTTGGAAAGGACTAGATGTAACTGAATCACTTAATAATAATCTAGAAATATTTACTTGGACCTAAATTTTGTTCTTCCTTTTCTCTTTCTTTTTGTCATTTCTGGACTAAGAAAAGTATTCCTAGCAGTGGCAAAAGTGTAGGCATTTTCTGCCAGTGCACAGAAACCATGTCAGTGCAAATGGTAAATGAAGTTTTTAGTCATATGGTGTGATCTCCGACTCTCTGAGTCACTCACCCAAGTGAGTGAGGCTGGAATTCCTTCATGTTATATCTCTCTGCTATAAGCTGTGGTGTTGTCTGTTTGCTACAGAAGTTTTACTATCTAACACTACTTCCTTCTTGTTTTTTAGGTTTGTTGTCTTTCTAGTCGTGTGGATTTTCAGCCCACTCAACGCTCTTCTGAGGTACCTGGTACTTGCTGCTTTTGCTTCAGCATCCTACAAATTCAAAGATCTTCTTGACTTCTACGTTGTGGGAGTTAATTGCGCTCAGATAAACTGCAGTTCTAAAGAATAATCAGCTGCTTGCAAGAATATTTCAGCTGACTTCCCTGTGATTCTGTGCTGTTAGTTTGTTTTACTATTTCTAAATACTCTGTTAGGGTTCATCTCCTACAAACTATTTAGAGGCATCCTCCAGACTAGACCTTTGTTCATCTTTAAAAGAGATAGTTTTCATGGGTTGCATGAGGTCATGGGATCGCTGCTTTTGGGGATGAAGACTCACTGAAGACTTATGCTATGCAGAGAACCTGACTAACTCACAAAGGCAGAAGGTATCCAAATTGTTATGGTCTAACCCATAACTGTCCTAAGAAGGAGTTAAACATAACAAAGAGGTGGGAATTTCCATGTCTGAGTTCTGCACCAAAGGTCTTAGATTCCAAATCATCACAAATGCTTGTTTTTCCCAAAACACAAACACCCTTCTGACCTCTCTGATTTTCTGACATAAACTAAGAATTTTTTCATGATAATCAGAGTCAAGTATCAGTTCCAAAAAGCCATTGCTGTGCATTATAGGCACTTATGCACATTAGAAAACAAAACAAAACAAGCAGTCTCCCACTTTCCGGGATTAATGCTAGGAAGGATTTTATGGGTGGTCCATAAGTGGACAAAATGTTGCACTAATGTGTGACTGCATGGCAATTAAGCTTAATTAGGGAAGGTTTTGAAAAAGACAGATGAAAGTGAATTATGGGAATGAAAGCAACTGCGCTTTTGGGGACCACACTCTGCCCCACTGGCTCAGCGAAGCGTTGCTGAAAACGTCCCCCTTCTGTCACGTTCTGACGCACATGCAGCCGTTCGTCAAAGCAAGCATTTTTCTTGGGAAGGGGGAATCTCTCAGGAGCAACCCTGTCTCTGCTGAACTCACTGGGTTCGTGAGGAGGCAGCTGCGCTTCCAGAGTAAGAGCAGCAGCAGATGACCCTGAATACATGGCCATCCGGTTTAGTTCAGCATTGCCTCTTTTCTGCATGGAGTAACAAAGGTAATCATCAATGTGGATTTTCACGTGCGCTCTGGGGACGTTTTTTTACAATTTCATGTTTTTAGTGCTTTCTCAGATTTACAACCGAGCACCCCATATGGAACATCTGATTCTGGTTGAAGTGATTTTCTCTGGTGAGAAGACCTCAGTAAGCAGACCTGGAGCAGTTTCCAGGCTTCCACGCAGCATGGTTTGAGGGCATTCCAGAAAACAAGCTCTTTCAGAGCAGAGAGCTTCAGGGTTTCTGTGCTCACACTCTTTCAGAGCTAGGGGCCCTTGTCCAAGAAAGTTTTAAAGGAAACAAAACTCAAAATGCTGAAATCCTCAATGGAACAGAATTGCTTTTTTCTGCTCTGGAGTAAGTGGCTGTTACTGCAGGCACCATTATAGTATGCTATGTTATATTGGATTTTATTAAATTATGGAAAATAATTAAGTAGAAAAGCAGAGGAAAAATGCTACACAATCTGCAGGCAGATCTTTTTTTAGCTAGAATAGTGTCTGGTATTGCTTTCTACCAGGACACTGGGATGTTTTTTCCCCTAATGAACTTCTTACATCTGAGATGAAAAAGTGATTCTGTGTACAATTTATTAAGAAAAGTGCCAGTTTCATGTGAGGAGTTTTCAGTCCAACAGGGAATTTATATGTGGAAATCATATATGGGTATAGGGAAACACCTCATAAAAAGAATGACTACATGGTCAGCAGCTGTAATTTATGTTCATTCTCTTTTAATAAAAAAATATGTGTTCAGACCAATCTTATTTTTTTTTTTATTGCAGCTCAGCAAGGTACCCTCAACTGTAGTTGTTTAACCTCCTGACTTTCTTTGGTTTGTTTTTTGAAGAAAAGAAAGCTAAACCCAGTACTTTGTGTTTTCAGTTACGAAGCTTATTCATATGTGAAAGGTGCGACAAGGATGCCTTTCTCCACTGAAGGACGCTGAAGTAAGTGTTGATAAAAACCTCATACATAAAAGAGTGTTAAAATGAAAACAGAGACAAGAGGAAGCTAAACAGAGAAGAGAAGCTGAATCTGGGATTTGATGGCTGACCATGAACAGCTGTGCACAGGTAATCCAGATACATGTCCTAATGCCTAAGCTCTCCAGGTTAGGTATATGCTTACCTGCACTACTCAGATAAAAGTTTGCAAATGAGGTATTTGTCCATAAATCACAATCTTCTTCAGGTCAAATGTTGTGGAAATCTGTCAAATTAAAAATTATATTCCTAGAAAGGATGCTCTAACAAAACCCCTAGATGGGATCTCATATTTTGCACAAAGTGCTACTTCTGAAGAGAGATCCCCTTGCCTGCAGAGCCTCACTCAGATCCCCTACTTCCATCTCTGTAACTGGAAAGGGAAGGCACTTCTAAAGAGTTGCTGGGATGTGAGGTAATGAGTAATTCCAGGGTCTGCTGGGATCTGTGATTACAGCATTTGTGAGAGGAGCTGGCACAATCTCCCTGGCAGAGCAGTTAACAAGCTCTCCATAGACTCACACTTTAGTGGTGATCAGATATGGGTGGAAGTCTGATGCAGCTATGAAGCAGCAGGTGAACAAGCTATTTCTTCACTAAAAGCCTAAACCCAGCATTTATTACTTCCTCTTAGGTCACAGAAACATCACTGGTCTGTCAGTTTGACGATAACCACTCCCTTTTCATCCTCATCTGCCTAAAACACTGAGTCCTACATCTCTTTTGCACATGCTGTAAATGCCCCCCCTCCAGCAGTATTTCTGCTGTATCCTGTTGGCACCTTCTGCAGCAGCCAGGCCTCTGGGAATTCCTGGGACAGACTCAGAAGGGAATTTTCTGAGTCAAATTAGTAAGGGCAAAGGCCAGTATTGCTCAGTTAATGACAAGAAAAATTCACCTGGATTAGTACTGGCTGCTTAACAGGAACCAGCAGAGCATCAGGATTTGGCCTTCTATGATTTGGATACTTCCTAAATCATATTGTTTTGTCTACATGCTGCCATGTTGCTTGTTGGAAAACCTAGGGAAAAGCAAATTTTTACAGTTTGAGGAGATCTGCAACGGCAGCTGGAGCTATTCTGCTTACTCTTTCCCCTCATTGCAAGCCTTCACAAAGCTTTAAAGCCATAGAAAGTGAGCTGCCAAAAAAAAATACACTAAGAAAGCAAATGAGTCCATTACTCCCAGTATTCTAGGAGATGTGTTTCAGTCTGTATGTTCCGTATTTCTGCAAGAAATATTTAATATTTACAGGTGGAGGAACTCAGGCTTGCTGGTATTTTTGGACTCCTTTCTAACCTGCTCTCTTTCTTTTTTCTCCCCACCTTCTTCCCTCTTTTGTGGCTTTCCGGTGTAAGCAGCCACAGCAAACCCCTGTTCAGGATCCAGGAGGAATCCTTCACTGCCAGCCTAAGGAGAACGTTGGTGACAGCTGCTGGAACGCCTTGATCACACACTCCCAGCACCCTCTCCTGCCAGCAGCAGGAGGAAAGTCCAGTTTATATTAATAAGGTGCAGAGAGTGGCCAAAATATTTTGTGAACTTTCTGGCTCAAAAGGGTAATGAAGCTACCTCTGTCTCAGTGCATTGGCACGGGAGCAAACTAAACAACTGGGAAACATGTTTCAGAGGAGAAGTACAGAGCACAAACTCCCTGGATTTCATACTTCCACTGGGGGCTGAGCTTTGCCTCTTTATACCTCTTTTCCAGGCTGGCTGAGCCGTTTTGCACAAAAAGTGAGAGGGATGGGGGAGGGCGAGCAGGCTTTTCTGCAGATTAGCTTCAGGCAGCTCTTGCCAGACCAAAAGTTACATTGGAAAGCATTTCCTAGTTTATACCAAAACAATTAATTGTTTAATATGTAAAGTAAACCCAGAAAGTTATTCCCATAAATTTGGTTTAAAAATCTACCTTTTTATTAGCTTTGAGCAAAAGAAACCTCCACACTGCTGGGAGCACAGTCAGATTCTTTGGGCTCTCTTCAAAAAGCTCGCTCTTTTTGTCATTCCTCTCTGACCTCCTCCCTGCTAGTCCCGGGATGAAAAGCAAGCCAAAGATCTGCTGAGAAATGGGCCGAGCCACTGCTGACCTTTGCAAATCCAATTTCTTCAAAGCGAGAGCTAATCGACGTGTTCCCACGCTGTGTATTGCTGAAACTTACGATGCAATTCAAGGAATGAATTCACCATGGTGCAATCTCATTTTGAATCCAGTTTTCTTGCTATGTGTCAGAGGGTGAAGGAGGCAGAATGTGGTACAAGTTATAGAGAGCCGTCTCACACAAGTTTCACAAGCTGTGTAAGTCTGTCTTTGAAAGATTTTGCACTTTGGAAGGGCTCTTTCCCTTAAAATCTGAAATATATTGGCCTCCCCCCCCCCCCACCC
>VZRR01001221.1:386159-465463 GCA_013398015.1 Oreocharis arfaki | reverse complement strand
TTCCTGCCTCTTAAAAACAGAGAGACATTTTGCAGTTATTTAAAACAAAAATAAGCTGATGAAAGTTTGTACTAAGCAATCTCCAAACAGAAAAAAAAATAGGCTCTGAGGGTATTATCTGATGTGCAACCAAGGTGCTTTTTGGGGAAATTTGTGTGCACAGGAGCTGTAGGTAGATGAGATTGTGCTACAGGGAGAGCTTTAGAATTCATATTCAAAATTCATATTCTCTCTCTCACTTTGCATCTCTGATCTGGTATAAGCTCTGTCCTGATTTTACAGCAGCCGGAGTGCTCCACTCTATGCATAGTTTTGCAATCTCTGTTAGGTACCACAGCTGTGCCGGCAGGATCCGTGCGGGAAAAGCGTGTTGGCATTCCCAACCTAAATCTTATAATCTTGTTTCAACAGGTGCCTGGAGACTGGCCCCCTCCCTGTGTTCCCAGAAGGTGCTGCCATTTGTTTTCCCCTCCACTGGCCAAGCCCTGGCTGAGCACAGCCCTGGGCAGCCCACTGGACCCTGGCTCCCAGGGGGAGCGGCAGCAGCACACCACATCCTGCTGGCATGCCCCGAGACGGGTTTGCGCAACGCTGCAACTTCTTGTCTGGGGCAAAAGGAACACAAGAGGACTCTCATTCCTCATTTAACTACTGTGGGGCATATGTCATGGGTAGCACATCCCAAAGAGATGCTTTCAGCAGCCAAAGAGAGCAGTTATGTCATTGCCAGCAGGGGCTGGGCTTGGTGTGCCTCCCTCAGGATGCCACCCCTCCAGCTGGGAAGTCCCGGCACGGCAGGTAGCAGCCAAGCTGCTCCACATTTGGTGCCTGACCACAGACCTCCCAGAGTGTGGTGTTCCTGGCCAGTTTGGCCATGCAGTAGAACCAGAGATACCGTCATTTGCTTTTTTAGCTCGTTACCATCTTCATTGCACAAGCGTCATTCCGCTATGGCTGATGTAATGGTGAATCAAGTCCTTGGGCTAATGGGCTGAACTATGCCTTGGCTTTAAACTGCAGGCTTCCAGAGGAATCATCAGTGCTCTCATTTTGTGTTTGTCCTTAAGAAAGTAAATGAAAATATATCATTGTTCTCAAGATTGATGAAAGAAGCAAGTCCTTTTTTAAAATTTTATTTCCATAGCCATGAATAGTAAATTTCTTCCATTCATGGCTGGTTTATAAAGGAGTTTGCTAACTAACCCGGCCTGAAGAACTTTCTTTCTCAGCAAGCATTGCAATAAGAGAATTGTTTGTGTTTTTATTACTTTCTCAATATTTTTGTTATCCTCTTTCCCAAGACACGATTAAATTTTCCAGTCTTCTGGACATCAAAGATTTTGGAGAAGAGATTGTATAAACTGGATAGGTAACAGCTGTTACCAGATGGATTTACTGGTGGAAAGGGGAGAGGGCTAATTTGTTTTATGTGTTTCCTCCCACTGCTGGCACCTTTCACTGTGGCATGCTGTTCCTGTCCTGTGACAGGGAGTGTCCTTGCACAGAGGGAGCCCTTGTCCACAGGATTACACCTAACTTTGGGTATTGCTGTTGGTTATAAGTGACTTTTCCAAGTGCCTTCATCATAGTTCTTTTTCCTGGTCCTCCAGTTTATTAGAGAGACAAAAATGAGAGAGCACCTCTAATATTTTTAGGTAACAGCACTGATTGACAGATTTTCATTTCTAACCTTTTCAAGTCAGAAGGTCTAGTTTGCTTCACTTCTGGATATCTCAGGACACTTACAGTTGGAATTATTTTTGTAAAATAAGTAATTTAATTCCTCAAGGAAGGTCACAGTACTAAAGGAGAGTCTCAGCTGTATCATCTCTATTGTGCCCTTCTGTTTAACATGGGAATGAGCATTTGTATGAATCCTCTTTATTTCTTCATCTAGTGTAAAATTCCTGTGTTCCTCTTTTAGATTGCTGACTGTTTAAGAAAGGTCATAGAGGAGAAATGGTGATTTGTAGTATTGCAAAGTACTAACTGGTAAAAGAGATTGTGTGCGTGCATAACAACCTGATTTTTGCATATTGCTATACCAACAATATCTGATCCCATTCAGATAACAGTAAAGCAGCCTACAGCTTTGACCAGATTCAAAGAAACTCACACTGCTTGTTCTTTTCTTTCTTATTTTAGGATTGATCTACTTGCTTTGACATTTGCATGCTATGTTTTTAACTACCCACCCTCACGTTCTTCAAGCTTCAGCAAGAGAGAGCACTTTAAATATATGTCTGCAAAAGTGTCCCATGTCCTATGAATATGCTGACATCCAGTCTGATCTAAGAATTTAAGAGGGACTGGCATCTTCTCAGCCTAGTCTCTTTCTTCCTGGGGTAGCCTTGATGTATACTTTTGATCCTTTCCTTCTCTGAGCAACTTCAGAATCCATTGCCATTGCAGGAGAGGAGACCCTGGCTTCACCCAGTCTGTGAGGATCCTCAGACCTTTGCAAAAATGGTCAGATTCTCACACAGTTTAACTCTTTTCTGCAGCTGGCCTGGGGGCACTGGGCACCTCAGCTGGGGGAATACCACTGGAGCAGGGAGTCCATGTCAATGGCTGCTGGACCACTGTCAGGAGAATGAATCCTGTCTGGAGAGGGACGGAACAGAATCCTAATCCAGAAAATAATCTCTAGTGTGATTTTAGCCTTTAAGCCTTAATTAATTTAAACTGTTTTCCTCAATCTCCTTCATTCACTCACTCAGTACTGCTCCATATAGTTAAAGCCAATGACCAAAAAGAGAGTAAGTCCATCTAAAAGAACAACTGAGCTTTTGTGCAACATGCAGAGTATTTTTTTCTGCACAACCAGCGGAGGAATGAGAACAGCTCCGCCAGTTTCAAGACAGTTTCCCATCTTTACTGAACATTTAGACTCCAATAAGGATCAAACTACAAAGCCAAAGACAAAACTGTGGAGAAGGCTCAAGACTGGAAGGGTAGTTTGCTGCATGAATGGGGAAGTGAGGTCCTTGATTTTCCTTTGAAGAAAACAAGCTTACAACTTTATACAATTCAGACAAGTAGGAAGAGAAAGAGGTGTCTGACTAATAGTGAAAGGTACAGTGAAATCTAGGTTGTAGTCCCTGTTTTACAGACAGCCCTTTCCATATGCCAAGTTAGGAGCCATGCAGGTGAATGAATGTTACCCTGTTATCTCTAGGTTCCCCAGGCTGGGTGCAAGCACATGTGGAATTAGGCACATTTAATACTTGTACAGTGGCAAAAGCTGGTGTAAATCACAGCCTTTTAAAGGTGTGTTAAACAGGAAGTCGCTCGCCTCCAGATGAGGGGATCTTGTTGGCAAGTCTAAGAATCAGCAGGAGCTTGTACAAGGGGTCATACCAAATGGTTTCCAAGCTATGAAAGCAACAGGTAATTCAAGTGTGGTATCTCACAGCCTGTTGTTACCTTTAAAGTGAGGTTTGTGAGCTTGTGTGCAGGCTTGTGCAGGTAGTGTGTGTCAAGTTAAAAGCTACGTTTCATCGAATCACAGACTCACAGAACGATTTCTGTTGCAAGGGACCTTAAAGATCATCTTGTTCCAACCCCCCTGCCACACACAGGGACATCCTCAACTAGACCAGGCTTCTCCAAGCCCCTTGCAGGGAGGGGGCATGAGGCATTTTTTTTTTTTGCTTCACTCCACAAGCTGTTTGCACAGGAGCTAAAAGGCTGTTTCCAGCGCACTATGGATAGACACTGCTGTCATTATTTTTACTACTTCCTTATGTATTTCAGGCTCTGCAGTGACAGTGATGATTAAATAAAAAAATCAAAGATCATTAGTTTGACGAAGTATTTTCCACGAAGGAACATTTATTTATGGTGACATTGAAATATCCTAGCAATGCTCTGAAGTGATACAGAAACTGTGAATTTTAATCTATACAGCCAACGGGAGGTTGAAGGTCTTTGGCTCAAGGGCTTTACTATGAAGACGTAACAATATTTTCCTTTTAACATGGTTGCATCTTCATAAAAATCTGTTAAAATGTAGCTTGTGGAAGAAGTGTAAAGCACAAGGCAAATTAAAGTACAATAACCCTGAAAGGGCAAATTGATCTAACCAGCGATGTAGTACTTACAGGAAAAAGAATTGAGATTACTGGTGGCTCAGTGTACAGAAGCAGCATTTAGTATGATGGAAAAGTGTACACCATGAATTAATTCTGTCAGTTTTGTGCTGGCCTGTTTCTCATTTTATGTGGCAAATTCTTTGATCCATGTTATAATGTAGGTACCTTTACAACCCTGGGAAATTTTCTGCCCCTATCTACAGATGAAATAATTTAATCATAACCATTTCACCAGGCATTTTTCAAACCAGCTTAATTAGGTTTCATTGTTTACAGCCTGTGAGTATTGCATCCAGAGATAATTTAAGAGCACAACCTGCTTGTCAACTGTAGTTTGAAACAAAATGAAAAATTGATTAGTTGTTATTTAAAACTCCAAAGCGTTCAGACCGGAATATCTGTGGTTTTTTTCTTTTCCTTCAAAATAATTTCTTCTTTTTATGAATTTCTCTCTGTAATCTTGCCATTCCTGTGCCTGTAAATACATATATTCTCATGTAGTTTAGGAAGGAATTCTGGCATTACAGTGATTTTGGATGGATTTTGAGCTCTGCTATAGTCCTATAACAACTCAGAATTTCCAGGGGCCTCAGAAGGGTTGTTCCAGATTTATGGTTGTATAACACCAGCAGAATTATATCCCTTTATATTTGCATTTGGAGCTAATGCATTAGTCATCCAGGTCTCTAAACAGGTTAATTATCCAATCCAGTTCTTCAGTGCTGTTTTAACTATTCCACTCATAACTTTTATGAATTTCATTTAACATTAGATGATGGTAAATAGGTTTAAAGATAAGCTGAACTTTTTAAAATGGAAACTGCTGATATTTTTAACTAATTTCTAGATCTGTTGTATTACCAGTACTCGTTGAGAAAGTTCTGATTTACAAAATATGATCTCATGGCATGTTTTATCTTATTGGCTTCTTGCCATGTTGCCAGAATGCAGTGTATTCAGATAGAGGCACCCAAAATGCGTGCTTCAGCGTGCAGAGGAAGAGTGCAAAGCTGGTTTTCATTTTCTAGAAACAGATCCTAGTTTCAGTCTTCCTCCAGCTGAATGGGTTTTTATTGTTGGTTTTGTGCTTTTGACTGAGATCTTTGGTTTTACGTTTTTGAGACATGCAGCATGTATTCACAGGAAAAGTCCAAGTTTCAGAAGTTTTCTTAAAGTGAATTTAATGCTTTTGAAATCTTTACTGGAACCTATCATTCTCTGCCTGCTCACAAATGCAGCACTTACTTATAGCTCTATCTGCATAACTCAGGAAAGATCCCTTACAATGTGTTTTTCCACCCTTTCTCAGAAGGTGCTACTCTAGAACAGAAAAGATAACCTGTTTGGTATTATGCTGAGTTTTAAAAATTGCCAAAAAATCTACTTAAGAAAGTTTGTCTTAAGAAATACTACCTTGAAAATACTGATTTAAGAAATAATATCTTCTCACTAACCTCTATGTAAAGAATTTTTGGTTTTAAAGCATCTAAGTAGTTCATTCCCCTCCCATTAGTAATTTAATACCCATATTTTTCATGGAGCAGCTCAGCAGTGTGCCAAATGTCATTAGTAGAAGGGCAAAGCAAAAAAAGATTCTGATCAGAAATCAGAACAGCCTCTGTAAAAGCCTGGCTCAAATATGCCCTGAATGAAGGTGAAGTTGGCAGTTTCACTTGTGGGCAGTTCATATGAGATCATTTAAAATGATCTGGGAAAATCTCTGAAGATCAGCTCCTCAGTGATGTCTGTTCTTATCTTGTGCAATAATGTATTTTTCTCCTCGCCTTCTTTTCATCTTTATTCATCTAACTGTATCTATAAAATTAATAATTAGTAAGAGATGAATACAGATACAATAATTTCACTTTTTTTCCCCCGTCATTTATATTTTTGCCCTCTTTCTCTCCCATAGCTTATTTGATTAATGTTTTAGCTCTGTCAAAGGAATGCAAATACCGTTGCACTCACTTCTTGGGTGATTTTTGAAACCAACAACATTTAAATAACTATAAATTAAAAAGCTGGTTTTGCTGAACCTCTGGTGATGCACACTCTTCTTATTTGCATTTAGGTCCCTGTGATAATATTCTGGTTAGATTTGAGATAGAATTTTCATTTCCAAAGACTAGACAGGTTTCTGACAGGAAACTGACAGTGGAACACTCAGTACAACTTGGGTGATAAGACAGCACTCAGTGAAATAGCAAGCAGCATTTAACAGCTTTGCAGAGAGGATTATTTGCCTGAAAGTGTTCAACCCAGATAGAACCAGGGAGTTTAGAAACTGTGTAGAAAGTCATGCCCTCACAAGATTTGGTCGCTGTCTAGGTCAAGAGTTAGATGAAGTTTAGACAAGGTTCATGTCCTGATGTTTTGCCATCCATAGTAAAAAATTTGATATGATTTTGAGCATCTGATTATGCAGCCGGTACCCAATTAATTTGTTGTTAGCTTTACAAGCACTGCGTTTTAGAAATCTTCATCTTTTTCAGCCCAAATGGTGTTTCTCTGGCAACAGTTTTTATGGGATTTTGGAGCTGTGACCGACAAATAGTTTTGTGCTTGTTTCTGTAACATTTTCTACAATTTCTGCCAAGGTATTGACATATGTGAAGAACTGTGCATTTGTTGAACTCTGTGGTTATTTCAATTTTGTAGCTTTTAGTCAATAACCATCAAGTACTGAGATAAAGTTTGAGAAGTGATATTCCCTGGAAGAAGCACAGTATACTCAAGTGCATTTGAAGATGAAAAGGTGATGTACAGAAATGCTATCCTGTTGGGAATTCTAGTAATGTCAGTTTCGGAGTTCTTTCACAAGCTAGCATACGAGGTGGTTTGCTTTGTGTGACAGGTTCGATGCTCAGTCTTACCTCAGGAGTGATTCTACTGGGTACAGCTGACTCCAGTCTGCCTCTCTTAATTTGAGTACAGTGATGGGGGTATTATGCATGCTAGACCACACCAGCAAAGCAGTCTCTGCACCCACATGAAGCTTAGCAGAAAGAGGCTGAACTTGGCAACTTGTGTCCACCCCTCTCCTTTCAAAAAACATTTGTTAAAGGCATATCATGTCAGGTCCCCTCAGGTTTGATAGTGATGGTTAACCTCCTGAACAGCTTGCCTTTAATGATAATTTCCCATTTAGAGCGTAATTCATGTTCAGTACTCAGGCAATGTATGTTTCATGGACTGACCTTATGACTGAGGCAGCTTAAGATATTTTTTCTTTCAAAAAGATGCTTAGCCTTACCTCCCCAGCTGGACAAAGGCAGTGATGACTTATCACTCTTACCACTTTTCTGAAATATCAAAGTTATCTCTCCTCATAGCAGAGAATTCCAAACTGTCCTGGAGAAAGCAGGTCGTGTGAATATCCTTGCTGAATTCCAAGTTGTTTGCTCTGGCAGTTCCCAGTGAAGCAGCTGGTTGTCTTTGGAAAGCTATGCTTGTTGTTTTGGGTTTGAACATCATGTGTCTTTAATTTTCAGCACTAGCCACAGGGGTGAGTATCACAAATATCTGCTTGAAGGCCTTTTGCCCTTGGGAACCCAATATATACTTGGCAGCCTCTCTGACAGTGGGACGGAGGGGAGAATCAAAGTTGACTCATTGCCTTATATCCCCTCAGGGAAAAGAACAAATAAAAATGGCAATTGCTGCTTCCTTCAGTTGCCCGAGGCAAGTCTTTCCTGTTTTGTAGAGAATAAACTAATGTCATTTCTAAAATAATCTTCCTTCCCTCTGTATGAAAAAATTATTCCATCCAGTATCATACAGCTAATGTTGAGGCTTGACTTCCTCACATCCCAGTGCGGTCCTGGGTGGACTTCAGATTTCCATAAACCCACACATAACCAGAAATGGACATTCACATCTTCCATTCAATGCCTACCTCCAACAGAATCTACTGTCGTGCTCTTCAGCTCAGCATACAGTAAACTCTAATGAAAATGGATTTGTACTGTGCTGTTTAAGCCTGCAGGTGGAGAGAACATGGATGGTGCTTTCTTTATTGTGCCCAAGCTGTTAACAGACTGATTTCCTACTGCACAATTAGGACCAGCCTAAATGAGCATCTTGCTATGACATCCAGTGAAGATATGTTCATTACTCTGCCTGTGGGTATAACTTCCCAAATATTCCCCACTTTCTATGCCGCTGTGAAGTGGAACAGTCATTAGTGTTGGTAACATCGTAATACAAAGGGAAAGCCTGACCCCAATGTATGCATTAGCTAAAGATTAAACAGGGTGCCAGATGAGCTTTGATTCTTTTAGAAATGTGGCTAGGCAGAGCTCCAAGCTCACACCAAGTGATGCCAAGACATTTGCTCATGTCTCCATCGCCCCTTATCTCAAGTGGAGCAACTGCCAGAAGTAATTTTCCTTAAGAGAAAAAATTCATGCATTTTGCATGTTGTTCTTTCTTATGTAAATCTGATCAGTTTATGATTTCGATTTGAAAATAGAATTCAACTCTTGTATTTTAGACCTGAAAAGCATCTTTCTTTAAGACAGCTTTTCCATTTTTCTAGGAAACCCATTCCTTTTATTTTGTAATCAGCTCAACTCAGCACAAGACCTTATGGAAGATGGTGGCAATTATCAACTACACAAGTGAATAATTTTATTTTCAGGTCTCCAAGTTTTGCTGTTAGTCCTGAAATTCAGTACTATTCTAGGGAATATGTTTTTGAGTTGATGAGGGATTTGTTATACTACTTAAATACAAAAGAGAATTTTAGCTGGGGAAGAAGCTTTCCAAGATGAATGGATGTATTAGCTTAGCATGGATCTGAACTTTGTCTTGCAAAACACTGCTCAGGCTTTCAGTGATATGGATCCCATTGGAATCATCTATTGTCTAACAGATGAAAATAATAGGTCTCGAAATGGTTCTAATTATTCCTGGTTTGAAAGGTAAGTTGGTATGGCTCTTTTGATGTTTCATTTGAAATATATATGCTTGTATAGTGCTTAATTATATTAATATATGTATTGAATCACTGTGTCCAACACAGAGAATATGAACTTGATCTGTAAGCAAGACCCAGTCTTTACACTTGCAGGAGTGTATGCCTGGACCTGATTGTACAATTAGCATTGCTTTTGCTTTGTAACAATTTCCTTAAGTTATAAACACTTCAGTTTTCATTAAAGTATGATTCCATTTGCATTTCTTATGTCTGCTTCCAGTAATTTATTGGCATGCAAGAAGCAAAGCTCCTAAATCAGTGTTGTGTATTTTATACAGAAGAGCCAGAGAGAGGTGTGGCACAAGGTTAAGTTCTTTAATTTCCCCTTCCTTCTTCCTTTTAGCTCTGCTCTACACTAAGGTATGGAAACCATCTTGCACAACAACAGGCATAAGAAGGCAACCTGTACTTGAGCATGGACTGGAGTGAGAAAAACAAGTGTGATGTTAAGAGCAAAGCACAGCAGAAAATACTTTAGCAGGATCTATAAAAAGTTTAAATTGGTAAAGCATGTATGTGGGTGGGTTGGAAAGAATAAAGCATAATTAAGTTACTGAAGCCTCAGCAGGACTCTGAACATTGTTCAGCGTGCACTGCAGTTCGCTTTAAAGAAATGTCAAGAATACCCACAACCTTAGAAAGGGGACTTTTTTTGTATCGTAGCGTTAATTTCACCAAATGCAAGAAGCCTGCCCTTTCTTGGGCTGTGCGTCACTGTGCTGCAGGGTACTGAATGTATTACAGGAACACATGAAGGCAAAAGCCCCGCCTCCTGCAAGCTGGTGACAGAGCAGGGTTGTCCATATTAGGCACGGCTGAAAGCCAGAGGAAACTTTGCCATCCTGCATGACAAAGAGTGCTGGGTCCCATCTTCTTCTCCCGTCAGTGGGGATAGCCCAATCTGTGGGTCTCTGCCTGCACACTGATACAAGGAGAAGGGTGGATGGATGAGAGGAGGTAGCTTTGCCCTCTCTCCGTCTGAAGTATCAGGGGGCAGAGAAAAGCATGACAATCACAGAGAAGTCTCCTTGCAGCTACTGAATAGCGTTTCTAATTGCTCCATAATGTGGACAGTTTCGGTCCGATGCCCCTATGCCATGAGTGACCCAGACACTGCCCTCTTCTCCTCCCCACCGATCCCTGCTTGCCCTTCTCTTTCCCTGGAGCTTCCTGAGGTGACTCTGACTGACCACCACGGCAGAAGACCCAGGCTTCTCCTTTACAAAACCCTGTGTTGTGCCTGAGGCTGATGGCAGAAAACACCACTGTGCGCTCCATAAATTGTTCTGTTGGATGACAGCACTTCTGCAATCCTTGGAGCAGATCAAATCTGAGCCCAGCCATGTTAGTGCTGTGGTGCACACAGTGCAGGACAGGTGGGTCTCAAAACTGAAGCCAGACAGGGAATTTGGCCTCCCAATTCAATAGGCAGCCTTTAATTTAACTCTCCTTCTCACAGTCTCCAAAGCCCAAGGCCTCTGGGAGTTGGTTCTGCCCCTTGTCCAGGCCCATGTCCCCCCACCAAAACAGCCTCATAGGAACACTCAGCAGGCTCTGTCATGGTGGGGGACTCCTGCACTAGCAGATTAGTGCAGCATTGTGGCTGGGAAGGTCATGTACAGCAGCTATAATTGTGAAATCATGAAGAGTAATGAGCATTTGAGCTGTTACTTTTCTCATAAATACACATTCTAATGTGCAGAAAAAACCGCAGCGTTGAATGAAAATATTGTGATCTTCAGGGAAAAAAAAGATGTTAGCCAGAAGTGTCGTGCCTTTCCATATGGTCCACCTAAAAAAAAACAAAACCTTTTTTAAGATGGCTGCCAGCCAACATTTCAGAAATATTTCCTTTGTGTTTCTGCTCAAAGTGATTTATGTCCAAGTGGTCTCTAGCTGGTTCTCAAATTGCAGTAATGATTTCGGTTGTTTGTTTATAGTTTTATCTGAACATTTCTGTCTGCCATGTCATATATTCCGAACCAGCATAAGTGTCATTTATAGGCAACCATTGTGCCCATGTAGAGTCCATTGTTCTGTCTTGTTTCTGACTGTTCACATGTATTAGATACAAGTTTTTGGAAAGAAAATAGAGAAAAAGGACTGTGTTCTCACCTTGCTGACCAAGAAAATAAGTTTTCAAGGAAATTATTCTGACAGATGTGTAGGGAAGTCAGGATACTTGGGCCAAGCAGCAGTTTTTTCCATGGGAAAAGTTAACATACTTTCCCATGAAAGAGGTGAGTCCAGAGCTGCATATCATCAGCTCAGAAGCTGTGAGGCAATTGGACTGCAAGGGAAGTGCAGTTGGGCCCAGCTGTGGTGAACAAGGTCATTGTGCTGTCACTGCATGGGGAACGTGCTCCAGGACTTCAGGGTTGGCCTACACAATGTCGCAGAGGAGATTTAGTTGAGATGTTTGAGCTGAAAAG
Source organism: Oreocharis arfaki (assembly GCA_013398015.1). Lineage (NCBI taxonomy): Eukaryota > Metazoa > Chordata > Aves > Passeriformes > Paramythiidae > Oreocharis > Oreocharis arfaki. The sequence goes on along the minus strand of VZRR01001221.1, from coordinate 453,959 downwards.
TCTGTCTGCACACCAGGCAGCTTGTTCTGCTCAGTTCAGACCCACGTGCACAGTAATGGCTTAGATGTCCTTTAGGCAATTTTGCATGACAACAGAGGAAAGGAAGAACAGATCTAAAACAGAAAAGAGAAAAAAAAAAAGGGGGGGGAGAGGCAGAGAAAGAGGAATTGGCAGTAAAACAAAACAGTAAATTTCTTGAATCAAAATTCAGGAACATAATGCAGTTCATATCAATATAAATATCCATATGACAAATTCTGCTGTGTGTTTCAGTGAAACAACACTGGTTTCTTTAAAATAATAAGCTCCAACAAATACTTCAATGTTTTGAGAGAAGCTGAAAATGTCCACCATCATTATGATAAAACAAAATAGTGGTGTGTGGGGGTTGTCTTTTGCTTTTGTTTTTACCTTGTGGAAACAAGAGACAGAGCAGTTAAGGGACAGTGAAGAAATTGTATTGTTCAAAGAGAAAATGCAGTATGCAAAGGGTTTGTTTGTTAGCTGGTTTGGGTTTTTTTCTGCAGAAAGTACCTTTTCTTTAAGTGTAGGTATTCTTCTTTTCAAAAGACACCAGAGAAATTAGAACTAAAAAATATCTTATTCTCTTATTTAATTGGGTCTCCTACAGATTCGTACACATCAGCCAACAGTCTGTTGTGATCACTGTCTCATCTGACTCAAATAAATCAGCTTGTATCATTTCATTCAGTAATTCCTTTACCAAGCTTATAACAACATACTGCTAATTAAAAGGTTAGGATCTGATAGTGTTTTCACTAATGGCGAGTTCCAAGTAAAAGAACTAATCACACCCAAATTAGAGATTAAAGTACCACATTAATCTTTAAGTGTATTGATTCCAAAAGCATGATGAACCTACTGCTGTCACACATTCTGAGTAAGGAATCCACAAGGATTTTGTGCTGCAGTGAGGGTTTTGGAGGTGAAGGCATGGTTCTTTGCTTTACCCCTTCTGCAGCCCTCGGTCTGCAGACAGGTTGTCTTTATAGACAACCCTCAGAGGATCCTCACAGGCTGTTGCACAGAGAACTGTGCAATGTGGAGTGTGTAGCTTGTGAATGTAGCCTCTTTGGTTTTCTTGCAAATAGTTTACCAGATATTGGAGATGTATCATAGTGAGAGAAAGAATGTGGGTTTTTTTCCTGAACAGCTATCATCCTTCATCTTCCAGACAGCTATAAATCTCTTCTCTTTTCCAACATTACTTTGTTAAAGGAAAGCCCCAAAAGCAGTATTGTTACTAAAGGCAGGTGTGCTCACTGGTAAAGCAAGGCCCTCATCTCCAGTCCAATTTGTTTCAGAAACAGAGTTCAGGAAGGAGTAGCTTCAAGGAGCACCCCAGCTATCAGCAGTCAAACACTGTATCCCACATGCAAATGTTAATTTTAACAACACAGCCCTAAAATGAAATTTTTAGAAAGCACAGAGAGTACTGGGAGTGGAAAGAACAGAAGTTTTCGATGGAGGGAAATAGCATTCACACTTTGATAAGCTCCAAAAATGTCTTTTCCAAACAGAGGTGCTTTGTATTATACCATTCCTCTTGGCTGTTTGGGGGTTTTCCATTAGATGTATGAAGTTCTTGCCACAGTAATAAAGGTCAGGCACTATTGTGCCTCTTTTATGATACTGACTAGCACAAATCATGTATACAAACTCAGGAAGTATTTATTTATGTGGAATACATACTTATATAGTGGACTACAAACCATTTAAAGATGCCTGTGATATGAATCATACCTCAATTTCATGGATAAGTGGAAACATTATGCAACTTACTGAGTTTTTAAAGCACTAACGAATGTGAGCTACACAGCAGACTTGAGCTGGACCTTTTCACCCCTTCTAATATAAGCTGTGGCTATTTAATATTCCTCACCAGGGAGTAATGCTGACCTACAAGTCAGCAATATATTAGGCACCAGAGCCATGAACCTAGTGAGAACATAAACTAAACTGATTTTCAATTTTGGTACATTACAAAAAGGACCATTATTGTGAGGTTAGAGATGTCAAAGTTGGTGACCTGGTATAATGAACTATTCCCTGCCACATAGTCAAGCATGAAAAGTAATTGGAGGCAGTATAAACTTTTAGAGGCTTAGGGCTGTTTCCCTCTCAAATTAAATGTTCTTTTCCACACATTTTTATTTTAAAATAAAAAATAGAAATTTTCTGTGAAGCATCATAAAAGAAGAAATGATGCTCCTGTAAAGTTTGCAGTGGACGGAGAAATGTGTGTTTAGGAATGAGGTCACATCTTAACGCTTGGGTTACTTCCATAAGGCACCGATGAAAAGCAAGTTGCTACCTGCCAGCTAGGAATGACATTAAAATATTATGGCAGCATGTGACCAGCTTTAGAGCTTAAAATCCTGAAAGGACAGAGACAATGTTCCCTTTGAAGAACATTCCTGAAGATCGCTTTACAGTTTCTGCTAAGCTTTAAAGCAAAGAGTAAACTGCTCCATGTCTAAGCAGCAACGATTAAAGCCGTGACTTCTTTGCTGCAACACTCACATCTGAAAACCCACCCCTAAAGTGTGCACATGTCTTTCAGCTTGTCCATCAGATGTGTGTCCTAGAACTTTGTCTTTTAGACAAAGGTCTTTTAATCCTGTGGACCCCATTCTTCAGGGGTTCATTTATGGCTCCACATCCCGACTTTTTGCACTGGATTTGACCAACTTATTTCTGATTTCCTCTGGCATAGCATCATGTGAGTGGGCACAGCATCTCTCCCCAGGAACTAGACTGCAGAGGGCACTCCTATATAAGAAGGAATTGCAGTTTCCAGCCTAATTTACTTTTTGCCTTGTTGATTCCTTGTTATTTTTTCTTTTTTAATAATTAATGATACTATTATTGCGCTAAAAGGAAAATCTTATTATTCTTGACAATTGATTTTGTTATGATTATTTAATTTCCCCCCTCTCCCCAAGTTTATACAATTACAATGCCTGTCAGTGTTCATATCATGTTCGGGTCATCAGCCTCAGAAATTAAACATACACGGGACAACCTATTAATATGCCATCCCTGGGCATAACTTGAGCACAGCAGCACAGGGAGTGCATAGATGAGGATGGAGATGGCTTTTGCCATGTGCCTGGGAAGCAGGAGAAATGCTGTCTGAGGCAGATCATCTGCAGAGCAATATGAAAACCACTTTCCTCCTGCCCCGTCTCCAGAAGGGTTTGTTGGAAGTATTACTTTGGTCTGGATTTCAGCTGTGATAGTGAGAATAGAGGCAGTCTGTCACACAACAGTTCCTGAGCTTCATGGGGTGGATTTCTGCTCCCTAAACTTACTGGGAGATGGGGCTGGACAAGCAGGCTACAACTCAGTGCGGCCAGAGCTCTGCAGTTTGCTGGAATAGTGGGGGCAGTATGTTGGATGGGGACTCTCTGAGTAGCAAACAGCTGCGTTTAGCCTGCCACAATGCAAACTACTCTCCAGAGCTGTGATATTAGGCCACTGAAACCCTGAGATGCCCCAAGATTAGGAAGCAGTGTAGTTCATGACAGCCTCCCACACACACATGTACGCACACTCGCACCGTTTATGAACTAGAGGTAAAACCTGCAGTAGAATCATCCAGCATCTCAGTCTTAAGGCTGAATATCTTAAACCTAACAGAAGTAACTCTAGAAGTTCAGATGGAGCCTATGGAGCTCTTACTTTGCAGTTTAAATGTGCTTCCAATATTTAGCTTTGTTTAATGAGAACAAGTCCGTACTAGCCTTGGCTTCTGCAGGGGATACAGCTCACGTATCATCCAGCTGACAACAGAAGGGTAATTTCATTTCCTGTGGGTAGTGGAAAGTGGTCTTCCTTTTCATACTTCTGGAAGCTTGTCACAGGGAAAGTGTAACATCAGGCTAATGCTGAGGGAAAGAGCTGACTGGGCAAGGAGAGTGGGACCTGGCTGTCGGAGCAGTACACGCACTTCCCAGCTGAGCCTTGAACTGTGTTTATTTTCAAACCAAAGACTTCACATTTCAAGTGAGAGATTTGCTCAGTAAAATGCATGCATTTCATATTTCATTCATATTTCATTGCTGTATATCTCATACAGTGGTTAAGAAATGAAGGAGTGTGGAAAGGACAGTTATTCAGGGGAGCTGTAACCATAAAGATTCCATTGAATAGGATTTTCCCTTGCTCCAAACTGTTATCTCACTAGATAAAAACATTGTGCTTTACGATTAAGCTGATTGTGTTGGACAAGCCAGTCTGCAGCCCTAGAAGCCTGGATTTTCAAATGTGCTGAGCACTGGCAGCTGCAACCAAAGTCAGTGGGGACACTTAAAGTGCAAATAATGCAGAGTTCTTTAAAAATCTCAGGCCAGAGGCTGTCTGTGAAATGGGAGTAGAGATGCTACCTTGCCTCACAGGGGTGCTGTGAACATTTGTGGCACAGCTACTTAAGCTGGTGGGAAGTTACACTGAAAAGTCCGTTAAAAAAAATTATTTTTTCAGATCAGGGTTTGATAATAAATGTTTAAAAAGGGCCTCAAGCCACAGACTGAAGAGTGAAAAGGAAACAAATATGTAGACTGAATGGATAATAGAGCATGCCCCTCACTCCCAAAATAGGTTAAAAATCACATTAGGTACACCACATGAAATGAATTAATATTGTGCAGGCCTATCTAATTCTAGCCTTCCCTACAGAATTCTCCCCAAAGCAGGTGTGTGGTACTTTAAAAATATGTGCAATATAAGTATAATTCATATGCATAAACAATGTTTATTTGAGTAAAAAATCTTCATAGATAGTCCAGAAAGGAAGATGATTAAGAAGCTGATGCATCTGACAGGCAAGGAGAGGCTGAGAGAGGTAGGAGTGCTGAGCCTGGAGAAGAGAAGGCTCACGGTGGGAATCTCATCAGTGTGTGCAAAGGGATGAGGAGACAAACTCTTCTCAGTGCTATCCATTGAAAGGAAAAGGCACAATCTGAAACACAGGAAATTCCATTAAGAAAATTTAAGTTAAAAATATTTTTACTACCAGGGTGATCCAACCAAGTTGCCTGGTGAGATTGTGGAGTCTCTATCCCCAGAGATATTCAAAATTCAACTGGACAAGGTCTTAAGCAACCTGCTCTCATTGACTCTTCTTTTAGCAGGAGGTTGGACTAGATAATCTCTGGACAAACTCCATCCACTTTGTGATAAGTGAGGAACTTTTTTTTTCAGTTTCTTCTTTATTCACTTCCTTTGCAGAATCGATACAATAGATCAGTTAGCATCCTGTTTTGGGCTGGGGTTTCTGCTTTTTTTTCTCCTTTATCAACTCTATTTTTTTCCTTTTGAGGATGATGCGCTCTAATTTTGCAGGTTATTGTAGCATTTGGCCAGGTCTCCTGAGGTTAAAAACTTTATTCTTTTGTGAGTGGTTTCAGAACATTAATGAGGGCCCCACTGACAAATGAAAACAAATAAAAAATGTAGCATGGATTGTAGCAGAAACTGAAATGAAAATATTCTCCTTAATGTCACTACAGAAACTGAATTTATTTCAATGTACTTTTCAACTGAATGGGGAAAACACTTGTAAGAGGTAAGGACTAATTTGCCCATAACTACCTACAAACTGAAGAACTGACCAAGAATGAAAGCCAACATACTAATTATAGTAGTAGGGTGAAATTATTATATCAGAACAGAAATTTGTAATTTAAAACTTTTGGGGTAGTGGTTTTAAGGCAATAGAAATACCAGAGTTGAATACCCATAAAAACAATAATTAGAATTATCAGTAATAATTATTAGTAACAGCCTGCTGTTACAGCTGAGACAGTTTCGTAATGTCAGTGACAGTGATTTATATGCTTCTCTTCCAAAATGTTAGGGCAAACTATATTCTGTTGCCTTAACGTATTTCCTGCCTTTCCATGAATGATTGTGACTGACCTATTCACTTTATAGTCATTTTTGCTAGGTTTTCAAATTAGTATTTAACCATAGAATGACTGGCATGGCATAAACTCAGCAGTGTACCTTGCTGGAGTGATGGGAACACTTCTAAATACTGCTGCATCAAGAATGGAAGTACAACAAACCATTTAAATGATTAACACAGTTGCTATTAGGCTGGAAGATAATTAGAGAATGATTCACAATGGTTTGTTATTGTAATAGTTACTTGTATTTGGATTGTGGTAACATTCAGAAATTGTTCAACACGGCTGCAGAAAAACTGTATCAAAATCTATAAATACTTCACAGGCAAGCAGAGACAACGCTGTGTAACATTGTACATGTTAGTTATGGAAGATCTTCAAATCAGATATAATTTTTTTTTTTCCTTTTACGATTTCTCCTTTTTCTCCTCTTTAACATTAGTTTTAAAACTATTTGTTCCAGCTGGCCTTCACGGATATTTCTTGCTGCTTTTTTTTTTTCTTTTGGTCGTACCCTGAAAAATACAACTGACTGGTGTATTTCTATCATGTGAGTATGTAATGAATGCTATTAGATCATCTTTTTGCTCCTTCAAAATTCTAAGTAGAATGGGTCTTCTGTGCCTTATCTGCCCAGTTTCAGCAATGCCCCAAACACTGAATTTTTTATAGTGGTATCCAGGCCAGGATTTCCAGACAGACCAAGTCATGTCAGGTTAATGGTTGGACTCGATGATATTAGAGGCTTCTTCCACCCACAATGATCCCATGGCTCAAAGCTGACTGGAATCCCTCACAACATTATTATGCCTGTTGACCAGATTGTTTAATAAGATGAGAATGAATAAGAGCAAGGGTTTCCCAAAGTGCCTTGGAGGTGCAAGACGAAATGGGGCACTGGCAGTGGAAAGGAAAGATGAAGACATCCCTTAGGCCCCAACAGAAAAGCCAAGAAGCTTGAGCGAGTATTTTCCTCCTTTGAAAAAATCCATTGATGAGTGTTCTAAACCTCACTTTTCCTAATTTCCAAATAGCAAGGATTATTGCTTTTGGTTAATGACTTTCACAAATGAAGACTTGTAGGAAAACCAAAGGTGTTTTGCTGACTCCTTTCTGTGCCATGCTTGGCAACTCAAAACAGGATGAAAATGGCCAGTTTAGAAACAGCCATTAAGGACCCAAAAGACAGTTTCCATCAAACATTAGTTATTTTTATGCTCATTTGGGGGTGTTTGAGCTATTTATGAACTCCACATAGAGAAATTAACATTTCTGAATAATTTTAGAACAAATTATGTGTAGGACCATGCTGAATCGTATGACATTTTCTTCTATAAAAATATTTTCCATTATATTTTGTGGGACGTTTCTAACCCAAAGGATTAATGCAAAAAATCCAGAGCATTACTGCAACAATAAAGAGGGAAATGACACATAGCAGAATGATAATTGTTTACCATAAAGTATGGATTAAAATGTAGGCAATGCCTTTCCTTGCTTCTAACTTTTGAATGAAGGCATGGTAATACCACAGGGCTTTTATAGTGCAGGCACAACTGTGTCCAATATTTCTGTCTCTTTTCCTACTGCTTTTTAAATTCACGGGAGTTACAGCCAGAATGCTCAACCAAAGAGATAGAATTTGAAGAATATATCTCTGTCCAAAATATTTATCCATCAAGGTGACATTGGGGGACAGAGATATGAATATTTTCATCAACATCATCATTTGTACTGCAAACACATAGGACACAACAGCTGGAAGAGGGGCCTCGGGCACTGTGTAACCACATAATAGAAAGTAGTTCTTGTTCTAAAGTTTGTGTTTAAAGTACATACGTCAGACAGCAAGGAGAGGGAGCAGGAACACCAGGGTGTGACTGGAAAGTGAGGCGTGAGAGGCTGAGTACCTGGCTCAGTGTCATTCAGAAAGCTGTAGCAGCAGCAGGAACTGCTCTCCCCTGAATCTCAGCCAGCTCTTCAATAGCAGTCTCAAGTAAAAAGGAGAACTGGAAGACAAATAAATTGTCTAACTTTTAATCTTCCTTCTCTGACAGCTTTAACTGCTTCAATTTGAAGTTCAGATGAAGGTTGAGTCTTGTCTTATTTTATCTAAATGAGTTCATCTGTCTCATATCATGGCTTTACTTTGTTACGCATTTTAGCCTTCTGCTGTTTTTCATGTGAGGTAGTAAATACTGGCTCTTTTCAACAGCTGAAATGTCAGAGCCCGATCATTTTGCATGTGCTAGATAAAATCTGTGAAATGCTGCATTTCTTTTCCAGTGACCTCTGGAATGAAATCACAGTTCGTAGGGCTAGAGGACTGGAAGTGACGTCCAGGGTCACCAAACCCAGTGCAGAGAGTTCAGTCCAGCACACAGGCATCACATTTATGATCTCTCTCACAGACTGTTGTGGGCCGCTTGGGTTGTTGTTTTTTTTGAAAAGTTTGAACACTTCACTGCAAGCACTAGATTAGGACACAAGTTATTGCTCTTTGGTGGACACTGAAGCCAGCATCCTCAAACAGAAAAGAGCTTGACGGATCAGCCATATTTTATGTAGGTGATCTGGTATTGGGATATTGCTGCTGGATTTTGCCTCTCACATCAGTGGGTGTGGTGAGATCCTGACTCCACTACTAGTCCCTATCCCCACTTATCCTAGGAACAACAACTGTGGAATGCCTACAAATCTGCTGGTGAGCAGCTTTATGTAAGAGCTGCATTCAGCGTGAGGCAGGCCAGAGCAATCCAGGCATTTTCAGCTTCTGTTATTTGTTAGTACTTTACCCTAAATTAAAAATAATCTTGATCCTGTCTTACTTTTTTTATGATCAGCAGTTTAAGTTGAAAGGGTCACCCCTTTCTCTGGTAGGTCAAGTTCTGTGGGTTTAAGTATTTTCAGGATTTATTATGTCATAGGATGTCAGATACTACATTCCTCTGGAGTTTTTAAATCATTGCTTCTTTCTATGGGAAAGTAAAATTTGGTTAGAAACCCATTCAGGTTTATTTTCCTTTGAAAAATACGAAGCTTTTATCTTAGAAAACATTTCTTCATCCAGAGCTTACTGATAGCTACCAGATCAAGTTTTAGACAAAAAGGGAATTTTTAATACAGATTTATCACTCATTAAATCTGAGATACAGTTTCTCATTTTTGTAAGAATTATGATATATTTTTCAACATGAAGCCCTTTTTGAATCCAATCAGGCTTTTTGGAATGGAACAGAATAATACCTAACCTTCACTATAACTTCTCAAATGCTACAATATAATGCATTTGCTTAAGTCTGGACGAAGGAAACCGAACCAATTTATTATAGCCTGTTGATTCACACTCACATGCTGTGCAGTTCGTGTGAAGGTGCCATTTACTTTTTCACATGAACTGCCACAGCATGGTTTAAATAGAGATTTCTCTAGCAGTAGTGTTAAGGTTTCTCATTAACATCATTTCTGGAGTCACTGGGCCAAGTATATCCCTAGTGCAATTCCACTGATCTCAGTGGGGTTATCCTTGAGATATATTTGGTCCATTGTTTCTACAGAATCTCTTTGTTCTTTCCTGATCTCTCAAAGAATTTTGTTACTTTGAACATTTCTCACAGAACAAGTCATTATGCTGAAAAGTTTGCAACATTTATAAGTAATTTCTTAGGTTTTCTACCTATTTGTACACAGAATGAAGACATTATATCGAATAACATATTGGGGTTTTTTATTTTATAACATACACATATGTCCTGTTTTCCAGGAATATCAATAAAGAACAAGCTTTTGTTCTTGTTTATATTTTTTTATAGATTCCAAAATTTGATGTGGCTCCCAAAAATAAACTGAGACAGAATACAGATACAGCTGGCATTATTTTTTGACCAGCTCTGTCACTTGCAAATTTTTTAAACAAGTAATGAGTGACTAGTGACATTCTCATACCAATATATTTTCACACTGAAAACTCAGCTAGTCTGATGTTCCATCTGAATACTGAGTGTACTTCACTGGGGTTTTTGGAGGGGTGTTATTTCTATTAGGAAAAAAAATGTATGCAATGTTAAAAAAAGTTACATTCCATCTTTACACAAAACTTTGCACAAGTTAGATTTGCAGTTAATGTCTATTCTGTACATTATGCATGTGCTTTACATGACTTATTTGCACTTTTGTTCAAGAGAATGAAAGGCTGGGCTAGGGAACACAGCATAACAAAATGAATTCCTCCCCATGATAAATGGTTAGGTAAGTGGAAAACACATCTTTTTTTCTCAAATCATCATCTCTTATTCCTTGCTGTGCATCACTGCAGTTTTGCACAGGCATTCTGTGACCTTAATAGTGTATATTGATTTGCGCAGCAAATTATGAACTTAGTGCAGGAACTTCTTCGTTTGCCTTTGCATTCAAAGATTCTGTCAGCTACCACAAGGATAATGTGCATGAGATCTAAAAACTAAATCTGATTTTCGACAAATCCATAAGCAATCAGCAGAGGAAAGTGACATGGACAGGGACCCCTGGTTCCTTGAGCTCATTGCTTGACCAAGACCAAGACTTGCTGTCAAGGTCTTTTATTTCTCCAATGTGAGATTGCATTCTGCAGAGAACAGCTTACAGGCCCCAGAAAAATTAAACCACTGCTAGTTAATTGCTGCTTGCAGAAATAACTTTTGCATCTGATGATTACAAAGAGAGGTGGAAATGCTGGCATGGGAAGCTCTGCTGCTAACATGGCATTTCCTTTAGACACAGACACACTCCTTCAGGAAAGTGCTGCAAGGGAAGTGCACCTGTGACTTGAGCTGCTGATTTTTTGCAAAACTTTCAGTCCCTTTGAATATGTTATTAACATTCGAAGCAGAAATGATACTGCTTCTCAATAAGGATGTGAAAAACTCTCATTCAAAGCAAATGAGAAGCAAAGCTTGTGCTCAAACTGCACACACAGGATTAGTTTATGTTTATAGAGATTTATATTTGAGACAGAATGGAAAAATGTAATTTAGTTTTATTTAATATCTCCCTCAAAATGCTAAAGACCACTTTCAGATGAATTAGGTGCTGGTGAGTACAGTGACTGTGTAGGCAAACATTAACAGCCAAGCTCCAGTCAGTAACAGCCCTGTATGTTATATGATGTGTTAAGAAAGTGAATGTGTAGTTAGAAACCTGGGGCTGTCCCTGTGCTCTTCCCAGAAGGGCAGTGTGATCATTTATCTGCAAAATGCTAGAGCTCAGATAAAGAGCTGCGGGTCTCACCTGAAAGCTGATGCCTTCAGGCAGCACCTGGTTCATCACTGAAGTGTTTGTATTATTAAACAGCCCCAATCTCAGTGTGTTACTCATGTCTTCCTGGCCTGAAGGTCACTGTGACCACATGGCAACCTGTTGAACCGTATTTTAACTCTGATCTTTGCACAGAGTGGTCCATCAACAGAATAGTCAGAAAATGAGGCAATAACCTGTAATCTCCATTTCTTGAGCAACTCCTTGCATTTCCTCGTATCAGCATCAATTGGTTTCACAGGGAATACGTGAAGTCATGACTTTGTGTCACCTAACAGCTCATCTTGTGCAACACAGCAGAGCCTTCCGAGGCACAAATACAAGAAACAGGACACGCAGTGTGTGCTCCGTGGATAGAAACGCTCTGCTGAGTGTACCACACCATCTTTGGGGTGTGATTCCTGCAAAATGCCACAGAGACTCAGAGTGGAGGTGCCATTTTGACATTCTCAGAGTGCTCTGGGAGCCTGACAGTACCTCTTCTCCCACTGAGCCTCCGTGCCACCATGTACTGATTGGAAATTAAGATTACGTGGGACTTTTCACAGATATAAAACCTTGCATGCACATCCTGGAGGGTCCCTTCCAACTGGCAGCCATCCTTGGACCATTATGGCTGGGTCTATATCGTGCTCCAAAATCACTCCTCGGGGCCCTCCTTCTGAGAGCGGTGCAGCTTGGAGCTCTTCATCAATGCGATCACTGCAGGACTTCAGACAGCTCCTGAGCACCACAGGGCCTTCACACTCTCACCATGCTCTGGCACAAGTGGGGAAGAGTCCCTTGCAAGGCTTTTTACAGTCCAGGGTACTGACTTTTGTTGTTCCCAAGATCTTCACTGCAAAGGCAAAACCCAAATTTTAGCCAGGGGAGAGCTTAAAACACGAATGACTTTCTCATACTGGGAGTATAAGAAATCCCTATAACACTTTTTTTTCACCCTTTCTTAGCTCAAGGGCCTGCCCTCAGAGTACAAAGCCTTGGTCAAGCCAGCTTTGTGAAGAGAAAAAACCCCAAGGACTTAGGATCTCAAAGTGCATAGATCTGTACTGTGTTGTAACAAACCCATTCAGGGCACTGATAAAATCTGCTTTCCAGAAAAATCAAACAAAACGATGTGAAAAACACTTTATCAGTTTTTGTCTTCAGTTTAATTTAATTTTTAAAATGCTTCAATGTGCAGAATCACTCATGACCATTTCAATAGTGCTGGACCCACTGCTAGTTGAAAGACTCCGTTTTTTGGATTATTTTGGTATTTTCAGTGAGAATCGCTAACAGTGATGAGTAATTTCCTGGATAATAAGTGCATCGGGCAATGCATGTTGTTCCTCAACCCGTTAAACTCTTAGCAGGGAAGCTCCCTTCTCTGGGGCTGCTGCTCTGCCCTGGGTTTTTGTCTCTTCATGCAGATCTGTGTAATCTACAGTCAAACATTGAGCAATCAGTACCACCAGGGCAGTGTTTTTAATGAGAAAAGCAGTTAAATAAATGGAATGTCATTAAGACATACGACTGTTTTGGAGATGATGCCAAAAGTGTAACAGAGAGTTAGTTTAAAGTATACTTGCTACACATTTATTTTAATGCATATGAAATTATAGAAACAAAGCACTTTAACTAGCTGAAGAAATAGAAACTTTTTGCACACACAGTTTCAAATCCCAGTAGTATTTCAGCCTCTTGGAGTTGTCTCTTGGATTGTAAAAGAGGGATCTGGACAGTCTCTCAATGTCTCTGACTCTTAAATCCTCAAGTGACATGTGTATATGCTTAAGGAATGGGTCAGCTTGCAGACAGAAATGTCCGAAACTTACAAAAAAAAAAACCAAAAAAAAAACCAAACCCAAAGAAACAGAGTGGTGGTTACAACAGAACTGCGAAAGCCTTTCCCCTCAGCTGGCTGGGTTTGTGCTAAGATTCAGTGTTCACTTACACATGATATGAAAAAAAAGTGATGCGGTTGAATATTCTTGTCACATGCTTTGGCTTGTTTTTCTTTTTTTGGCCAATGCTTTGTTCTGTGACTGTTTAGTTCAATGCACTTCCAAACCTGCCATGCCATTTCTTCTGCAGCAGTAAGAAATTTAAATATACTTTAACTTAATAACAGACTTTGTTTTTCTTGTTTTGTGTCCATAGTGAACTTTTCCCATTCAGAAAGGATGATTTTTTAATGCCATTGAACAGAGACATAATTAAGATATAGTTGGCTTTATCTTGTTAGGAACTACATATAGAGTAACCCTCTTCTGGGTCTTGCACAGATCCTCCTCACCTACCACCTCTTTCTTTGTTGCAAATTTCCCATGTAATTAGCAGCTCGTAGCAGACTCACAAAGTTATTCATGAGCCAGAAGAGTTTTTAAAATTCTAGCTGTTGTTGCATTCTTTCTCAGGTGAAATGAAGATCTGCCCTTTCTCTGGAAACCAGGCTTTAAGTGTTAGCAATTCACAGCTCTAAGACCACAGCTCTGCAAAGCACAGGTTAACCAGTGCCAGGCAGCGGGGACTGGAAGAATTGCTGGAGAAGCAGGAAAGAAGTAAAAAGAGGGTTCGAATATTAGAGTCCTTAGACCTGCTGTTTTGGATTTTTTATTGTTTCTCTGTTCTGAAGATGGGAAGTAATTGGGCTCATTGGTTTTCACAGTGTGAACACCGCTTAAACATTTAGTTTAGTTCTGGAAATTTTGAAAAATGTTTTGTGAGCAGGGTAACACAGGCAACAGGACAGAATACGTTGTGAGTCATCGCTTTCATTCTCAGTCAAAGTTCTTTATTTTTCAGCTTCGTGGCACCCTGGATGTATGCCCCATGGGAACCACACTGATGATACAATAATTGTTGTTTTCACCCGAGAAATTTATCACCCTTCTTTGAGGGGGAACTGAAACTCCTGGTAAGCAGAAACTTTCCAGATATCCAAGGGCAAGAGTCAAATTGCCCAAACTGCTCGGGTCTACGCAGCTGCAAGGAAGACCAGCTTCAGGGAAAGACAATTAAAATTATTGTGTGACAGGTAATTTTTTATTGCATTGTAATTAAATGCAACATCAGCCTGGAGGCAGCTCTATAAACTAGGCAGTACTGAATGAAAAAGATTAAATTATTATTTTCAGCCTGGGTAACTAATGTTCTTCAGATATCAGATTCCCACGAGATGCTAAACGAAGTAACGTGTTAATTCATCCTCGTACCCTCTTTGTTTTTTGCAGTAAGTTTAAAATAACTCTACAGAGACATTTCAGAGTCAGATGAGTACAAATGCAACATTTTGCAAACACCTACAATCCTTTCGGCTTGTCCACAACAATAATTGTTAAAGGGAGAGAGTTGTAGAGATTCCTTGCAGCCCACATATCCTTTGGATACTTGGAATATCTAGCGCTGATTGATTTTGCATAGCATGACACCTGCATCTAAAACAACAGTGTTAATATTAGCAGTGCCATCCACCACAACATAATCTAATATATATATATATATTTTAAATACCAAANAGAAGTCCACCCAAATTCTTTGCCTCCGGAAAAATTCTTGTAGAAGATGATAGTATGGAGGTTATTTCAGTAGTCAGGAAATACCAGGAAAAATGTAAATGCATTTTCTACATCCTGAATTTGAATCACCTCAAACAGTGTGACTGGCATACATTGACAGGGGAAAGAATTATACACAGCTGAGGGTCCTGCAGAAGGTATCTCACAGATTCCAATCCATAGATTGCACCCATTGCTACAGCAAAATGCTTTCCATATCCTGCTACTATTAGCAGAAGGATTTCCTTTTAGTTGAATAGGAATTTGATATAGAATAAGAAAATAATTAGAGATTAAACCCACAGAAAGAACTCACAAATATCCCAATTCACTGTATCCTAATTAGGTGGCAAGGTTGTGTGGCACATAAGAGTTGGGCACATAAGAATAAGCTTTGCAAAGTCTGACATACTGCCTAGAGAGGCACCAAAGCTAGGCAACAGGAAATGCTGAGCACAAAATTCCAGGTTTCCCTAGAGTTATGTTGCATTCATACCCTTCACCTAAGTTTGGGTGGCACATGAAAAAAACAAGCAAAGAAATGCGTGAATAGGACTTTAAAGTAATGCTTATTTGGAGGAAAAATGCTAGAGGTCTTTTCCCTGCTTGGTTTAACACAAAATACTGAACTATGAATCAGAGCAGTCTGAAATACTCATTTCTCCCCTTCCAGGCAAGTTCTCTAACCTCAAGGCCAACAGCGTAGCAAGTATTTAATTATTTCATTCAAAATGGAACAGTTTCCACAGAAATATTCAGAGGCTCCTCTGTTCCCAGATTTCCCCAAGGCACCCTCCAGAAATTTTTGGAGAGAGATTTTTAAACCAGAATTTTGTTGGATAAAAGGAGGAAAAAAACACAGGTTTTTCAAGTCCCGAAGGGATGATCCGACTGCTGAGGTGCTGGGCAAAAGGACAAAAGCAAGAAGAAAAGCCAGTATGCTAAGAACACTCAAGAGCTCCATGAATCTTCAGATCTAAATTTTTCATGAAGCACATAGCTGACTGAAATATGGGGACCACAGTCCCAAAGGATCCACTAAGGCTTGTTGTGGAACAGGATTTTGAATAGAGATTGTTTTGGCCCTGCTCCCTCTTTCTTGGGGGGAGGCAGAAGGGGTTGAGGCTTTTTTTGGTTGGTTGTTACTGTTGAACCATTTTTGTTTGTATCTGTTCTTAGACTCTCAGCCGTCACTTTGTTTTCTTCTCAGAACTTCATTTGTTGTTGCACATGATTAGCATCGGATATGTGAATGACGTCATAATTTCCAGAATTTCTTTTAGCTTCCTGTAATTATGTTATCTAGTTTTTGACTAGTTATTTGCAAAATTTTTATGTTTTGGAGAGATTCTGTAAAATGCAAAAAATAGTAAAGAAATTGAGGATAGGATTTGTGAGGGAGTTCTTGCAATACTCTTACAGAAAAAGACAGAAGCCTTGCTGTGAAAACTACCAGTGGAATTGTTTATATCCAGAACATTCCTAGCAAGTCTTTGCTTCAACTGCGTTTTAAAAATTTCTTCTGAAAGACAGTCCACAACCTGTCCAGAAGCTTGCCCAAGAGACAGGGAGACTAAAAAATCTGGATTCTTAGCGTCTGATTTCCAGAAGACACACACTCAGGCTTGTGCTGGGGTGACTTTATGATGTCGTATCCCATATCCCAGATACAAATCCTGTGCCTTTCTATGCCTTCAAACTGAGCCTGAGAGAGGGGAGAGAAGGAAAAAAGGCCACACGAACTTTTTTAAAGCAGTTCTGTGCTCCAAGGTCTCTCTGGCTACTCCTCTCTGCATTCTTCTGCTGCAGAGATAGCTGCTGCTGCTGCAGAGAGTGGAGGAAGCACCTTTCCTGCTTTTCAGACAGCTTTCAGATCTGGTTTTCTCCGGAGAGAGACAGAGAGCCTTCTTTTCTTCCTGGGACTTTGGTTTTTTTCTTCTTCTCTTCGGGACTGTTTCGAACACCAGAACGCACCGGGAAAACCTTCCACCAAGACCCGGAGGGGGCCCAGGCCGACCCAGCTCCGAGGAAGAGGAGAAAGACCACACCCACAGAAGGACTCTAAAATCTTCCACGTTTCTCTCCACAGTGAGAGATTTTATTATTTAGCACTATTATTATTCTTTTCCTGTGTGTTTGTTAAATAAATAATTTTGTTTCTTCTTCACTTTCTTCTGAGGAATTTTTCTTTCCCCAAACCTGGTGGGGGAGGGGTGGCAGTAACCTGGTTCTTTTGAGGAGACGTTGCTTTCAGAGCATTTCCCTAAATTTGTCTCAAACAAGGACAGGCTTCCATAAAAATCACAGGCTTTGTTTTAGGTCCCCCTCAGCAAGTGTTTTTACAGAATCACTGGTTTTCCAATCACAGCTGCAAATGAGGTTCCTGCTCCAAAGAACCTGCTGTTGAGTTAGACCCCATGTAGGCTACAGACAGAAAAACCCACTTATATGAGGAGCAAGTGGCAAGCAGGTGAACTGAGGGTTTGGAGTTGGCAATCAGAGCATTCATTCCTCTGATTTCTCTCTCTAGTTTCTGGCTTTTGTCAGGGCCTCATGGCAGGGCTGGTTCCAGAAGAAAGTTCCTTCTTTCCGACCCTTTTCAGCTGTTCTTTTGTGGTTTGGTGGGAGTGTCACAAAAAAATGTGTATTTTGAGGAAGAGGCCATGGAAGAATTCTCAGCAAAACAAGAGTGGATCCAATAACTGGATCTGTGTGGCAGTAGGAGACAGGGCAATTTTAAATTTCTTTCCAAAGTGGGCACTGAATAAGCATAGTGAAGACAAATGGACCTTAGTTGTAATCTCCACATGGCCTACAACATCACAGTAATTGTGCCACATTGCTAACCACTGTTTAACCTTACTACCACCTATCTTCTGGCATTAGAGAAGGCATCCAATGCACCAGGAAAAGAGGAAGGCTGGAAGGAGAAGTACGCAGTCTGTTCCCCTTGGTGCAGAGGGGAAGTATGCCCCAGCCTCACCGCCATGGACAGAGAGGAAAGGGAAGTTCTCAAAGAAGCCCTGTTGGGTTTAGTTCCTTTTTTTAGGGAAAAAAAAGAATTTCTGGGAGCGGGATGCTCTCCTGAGACCAGTAAGGAGCAGCAGCCCCGGGTTTATGGAAAGAGGAAAGGGACTGAGAATTGGCAGCTTTGTAAATGTAAAAATTATAAGATTAGTATCTTACACAAAGTAAATGGCACAAAGAGCATGGAAAAGATGTAGAGGGCTTAGGAGGTCGCACAAACCACAGGAGACTGAAAAGAGATAAAGCAGTATTGTAGGTTTCAGCACATTCTACCAAGCCATATATAAAATTAAAGCCATGTACCTAATGCAGAATTTGAAAGGAAAGGCATTTCTAGAGTGGCTCATTTGTATAATGGAGAAGGTAAAGATTACTGGGTATCAGTTTAGGTGCTCTGGTGGTGCCTTTATTGTTACACAGAGGATGATCAGCAAAGACGTTGATGTGTGACAGCACAGAGGTTTAGTATTTTTGCAAGAACCATTTTCATCCTGGGTAATTTCTTATTCAGATCTCAAAAAGATGAGGGGAAGTTACCTCTGTATTCTTGTCTCAGTCCATAGAGTACTACAGCCAACAAATTCATGGGTACCAAGACAAAGGTTTGGTAGCTTCTTTTTTTTCTTTTTTCTTTTTCTTTTTTTTTTTTTTTTACATTGTTATGTGACCTCTTCCAGTATATGTAAAGGGCTACAGGCTGTTGTCCAGCTGGAAACTTGCTCGTCTCAGCCAAAATAAAACACCTGCTCTGTGACAGCACGACTGTCACTTTCATGGCTGGCAACTGGGGTAACTTGCCAGGTGCAAGCAGCCTGCAAGGAAAAAATATTGTCTGTAGAAATCATCATGTAAATTCTTTATTCTTGCTCATGGGCTCATGTTTTGAGGGGAAAAAAGTTGTTAATGTTAAACTTGGTTACTACTCTGCAGCTCAGAGCAGCACCTATTGCCTCCTTCACAGTATTGGTAGAGGGGTAGCACACATAAAATGTAACGCTTTTGTGTAATGTTTATTTCAGTGACATACTGAAGTTGGAGAAGGTGAGTCAACTGAAGTTGATTTGTAAGAGGGAAAAACTTTGCGTTCTCAAGGTTTGAACTACTTGAAGAAGATCCAAGAATTTAAATTATTAACACCGTTAAATAGCATCAAGTTCCTAATATTCAAAAGCAGACTTTCCAGATACAGAGGAATGTTGGACAAAGGAAAACAACAAATTTCCTGACTGCTTTTTAAAATTGAACCATGAAAGCCATTTTGGGTTGCCTAAACAATTGTAGGAATCAAATAGTCTGGAAAACTTCATTTCATGTCTGACAAAGTTAGAAAAAAGTTCCTGTGGTCCAAAGTGCTAAATCTTCAAGTACTGCATTTTTGTATGTGAGAATTACAAATGAATACTTCTAAATGAAAAACTGTTTCCTCCAACCTCCTCATTCCAAAAAAAACTAAAACAAAACACCACCAACAAAAAACCACCAAACCTTTTATCTGGTTAATATTCAGGAGTTTTTCATTAGCAATAAGATAAAACATAAATGGATTTGTGAAATCCTTCAGTCCACTACGTTTTACATTTATTCTCAGGGGAAAAAAAAAAAGTTAAAAATGTTTTTCCATATCTGCTGAAGAGCACAGCCTGTCAGACCCAGCAGAACACTTGATCATATATTTAATTTGAAACATGTGTGAAGGCCTACTTATTTTATTAGTCCTTGCAATTAATCAGAAGTAATTCTTAAAGCTAACACTTGATATGAAACTAAACTAGTGGACCTGCATTTCAGACATATTCATGCCTTTTTCCTCCATTCAAAAAATATAATTTCTTTGTGATACTTGTAAGGAATTCTTCTCTTCAGTAAACATATCTGTGACTTAAAAAATGGAACCTTGTTTTAAAAAAACCACAAAAGCCTTTTGCTAAAGAAATATCTCGAACTTGAAATTCAAGAATCTGGCATTGTAAATGACTTTAAAGTGATTTTTCTTGGGTGAACCCAAATGAAAACTTCCCAGTGGGTTCTCTGAGGATGACTTCTTTTATTTGAAGGATTTTTAATTGTAGAATTTCTTGTTCTTAGTAAACTGTGTAAATTACTCTTTCTTGAAACGTGTTTTTCAAAACACTGTGTTTAAATACAGACCAGCAAGTTCCCTTCTCAGTCCCTCACGTTGTTCCTGATAGCTACAAGCAGTCGTTTCTCGGGTGTACCAAACACAAAGTCTGTTGCAATCACTCTTGAGCAACACGAGCGATACTATAACAGGCACTGAATATACTGACAACACAAAAACTTAAAAAAGAAATAGAAATAATAAAGAGAAATTATTCAACAGTAGCTTAAATCTTAATCTAGTTGTCCAGAAGAAAAATAATTATTTTTACAGTAAAATTAGTAGCTTTGAATATTTTACGGCTCAAAATGGAACAAGTAAAAAATGTTTAAAGGCACTCTCTTCTGTCATTCATTCACTGTTCAGCTTCATCTGTTTCTGACCCCCATGGCATAACATTATATTCCAGGAAAACAGTTGTTTTCACTCTTTCCACTTGCTCCAACATTCCCATACTTCTGATATTTTGTTTCCACTGATGCAAGAAAGAAAAAAAAAAAAAAAAGAGGGGGAAGAAACAATTACTCACATCTAAAATTATACCAGCAAGGAACAAACAATTCAACAAGAAATGTCTTGGTTGGCCAGCATTGGACCTTCAGGCTGTAGGACCACTTATAAGGGGGAAAAGGGAAGCCTCCTGCACCCCTCTCAGAATACTGAGAGGCAAATAGGTGGTTTGACACGTGCACTGCAAATTCCTCTGATCCCCCGAATGCTACGCAGACCGGCAGTCAGGCTGTGTCTCTTTCTAGGGTCCTATCCCAGCCTTTTCTTTAGGACTGCCAGAAGCACTACAAGGAGAGAGTTCTCTTAGATCTGTCTTTGGTTCAGATAGATCATGGTACGCTGATCTTAAACTGCTTTTGGGAAGGGGTTGGTAGCTCCTGCTGTTTGGAGAATGAGTTGCCAATACAGTATAATGAGATCAGCGTAATCCTTATAGTCAGAAGGTGAGCAAAAGCTCATTGTCAGCCTCAAAGAACAAAAACTAGATTAGTAAAAGTGTGAGTTAATTGCTGTGCCTCTGCCTTCTCTGCAGAAAAAAGCAATACCAAAGGAAGAAACTGACTAAAAAAGGTAAGGACCTGAAACAAAAAGAGGAGGAAAGGGCTTTACTTGACTTCTGGATTCTGCATTTTAGAGGAGCATTCCACACTTCTAAATCTTTTCTGCAATCACAGAATCTGGAAATCTGCCTTCCCATTTTAAGGAAAATTGAGATCTTGATCATTACAGCGTAAAAACAGTCATGAGACTCAGGTGAAGTAGAACCAGAGTCACATGCATGATAAATAACCCTTCCTCAGACAAAGGGAAACTCCCAAGATCCCCACTAGAGGAGAGATGAGAAGTCTGTGTGAATTGAAGTCTGACTGGGGAACTTGGACACAGATAGTGTGTCCTATACTTACACAAGAGGTTGAACAGAAGCCTGTTTAGGAGCCTGTAGCTTAAAAAAACTAAATCATGTAACATTGAGGATAACAAAAAAGGAGTAACATTATGAGAGAAGGACAGAAAAAGAAAACTGTACAGCTGCTCTCAGGGAACATCTCATTCCCGAGCAGACTGAAACATGCTAAACTAGGATGCTTGCTTTTAGTTTAGCTTGGTGCTGTACCCGAGGAGCAGAAAAATCAAAGTAGTCTCTCTGAAGATTCCTGGCTTTCTAAAGCCTGTGCTGGCATGTGGCACACCTGGAACAAGGCTGTATTTGCATGTTCAAGCAGCCTCCTTGGAAGGATAGGTATTTCAGTGTGTAATCCAGTGCTCAGGGAATTTTCCTCTATGGACAAGGGGATTGGGGTGGGAGCCCTTGTAAACCCACAAGTTGCCACACAAACATTTATCCTTCCCAAATTGGGCTGATTCTTCTTGAAGTAAGGCAGCACCATACTTCCATAGCTGTACAAATGTAATTATTCCATCTGAAAAAGAAAATTAAATCAACGCCCTTTGCTAGAGCTACACAGACAAAGCCATTCATTTTATAGATCAGCCTTACTCAAAAAGAAGCAGGGCTGACAGCATTTCAACATTTTACAAACCAGAAATCTTTTATTTGGAATTTTTTTCTTGGATTGATTTTTGTTTTGGAACTTCTCTAAACACTATTTAACTTCAAAAATATCCTGACCAAGCTGTACCATATGACATGTTGCAAACACAGAATCTACAAGAGCTGCTTTCATTCTCTTCTAAAAGTCAGGCGCTTTTATTTAGTGGGGCAGACTTACAGATGTTTCGGTAGATCTAATGCTAGGGAAAAAAGATTAGACAATGTGAGGCATGGTAAATTCTAAATAGGCTTTCTGTTTGCACCACTAATGCATAAAGCCTTGAGTTCTCACCCGGCATTGAGGTACTGCTGTGCTAGCAGAAAATAGCCTCTGGTTTATAAACTGCACAGAACTGTGGGTGGGTGTCCCCTGAGGATGTCAAAAAGAAGTATGAAGCAGTAACTAATCATAGAACAGAATGAAAACAAGGATCTATTTTCCATCAAGACCCCAAAGAATTTTTACAGTATCACCACTTTTTGTGGTGTCAAACAGGGCAGTTCTGTTGGGGCTAGCAAACATTAACATGTCCTCTTCATAATCCCACCCATGCTGCAAGTAAAAGGGGCCCCATGGCAAAATCCTCCAGATAATGGCTAACTGCAAACGTGGGTTTGCTCAATTTCAAGGTGCTGATGATGCCTAGGGTTGTGACATTTATATTTTTCAAACCCTGTACTGCTTAGTGTGTAACTCTGAAGTATCTTGTAGCCTGCTAGCTTCTGCTCTCTTATGCTCGATAGACATAACAAAGCCTCTCCAGGCCTGCTCTCCAAGGACACCCAGACTGTCCAGGGCCCAAAATGTGTAAACCAACATCTTGGGAAGGGGGGTAAGCTTGGAGAAATTACATCACTAACTGAAGCTTTAATTGAAGAATTAACCCTGATATGCAAACGAACCAAACCTATAAAAGTGTGAAGAATCCATGACTTGTCTTCCATCTTGGGGTCCATCTTGGCAGTAGCCTCTGGACTCCCCAGGGTGTACCTTTGAAGGCCTTTCAAATAAATATCTACCTTTATTCCCTTATTCCTGTCTAGTCTCTGGTTTTTAGGTGGCCATTCAGGTATCACAGTGACTACGCTTATACTTTTAGAGAGGCGTAAAAGTTGTGTCAGATTACTGGTTTCTCCTGCTCTTTATTCTTGTCACCTGAGAAGCTCCCAAGGTAAAGCCATTTCTATTTTGACCCTAATCCCTCTTGCAGACCATTTGGGCTACTGCTGCTGATGCCTTAGGTTTTAACTTTAATATTTTTCAAATCCTGTACTTCCTAGTGTGTAATTCTGAAGTTTCTTGTGGCCTATGAGCTACTGTTCTTTCATGCTGGTTACACATAACAAACCTCTCTAGGTTTGCTCTCCAAGGATACATTGATCGTTCCAGGCCCAAAAATGTGTAAACAAAAAGCCTCTGAAGAGGAGGGGCAAACTTGGGGTAATTACATCATGAACTGAGGTTAAAATTGGAGTGATGCTTTCAGAGGCTATCTAGAAACAGAGACTAGACAGGAATAAGGGAATAAAGATATTTATTTGAAAGGCCTTCAAAGGTACACCCTGGGGTGCCAAAGGCTACACCCAAGAGGGACCCCAAGATGGCAGACAAGTCATGAGTTCTTCACACTTTTATAGGTTTGGTTCATTTGCATAACAACATAAATTCGCCAATTAAAACTTTAGCTAATGATGTAATTTGCCCAAGCTCACCCCCCTTCTAAAGATGTTGCTTTACATATTTTGGGCCTAGGACAATCTGGGTGTCCTTGGAGAGCAAACTTAAAGAGGTTTTATTATGTCTATCTGTGCTGGTTTGAAAGAAAACCAGTGAGAGACTACAATGTCAGAAAAAACAATTTAATAAGAAAAATAAATACAACCTGACGCCCTGCCGGCAAGGGCTCTGGAGCAGCACTGCTCCAGCGGCGGCACTGGCGGCTTTGCCCGCGCGCTCCAGAAAAGCGGCGGTTTCTCGGACAGCTGAGCGGCATCTGGCGGCAGCGGCGGCGCAGCCGTCAGGGAGCGCTTTCAGCTTCTGCCGTCACGGGCTGTGGTGGTGGGGTCCAGCAGTCCCATGTTGTGGCATCAAATGCCGCAGCACTGCCGGCTACAGTGCCAAGCATCCACCCAGTCTAGGGAGAGGCTGGCTGGATCGCTCAGCAGCGCAGGAAGGCTGGCGAAGTTCCAGCAGGGATTCGCCCAACCCACCGATGGTACAGGCGCGCTGAGGAAGGAGAGACGAGGCGGAGGGGCTTCTCCAGATGGTGCGGGGTTTATTATGGCACCGGGGTTGTGCCAGGAGAAGCGAGACAATGTGTTTCACACTCACAGTTATACCCCTGTGAGTGCGTGGGGGAGGATACAGAACACCCAATGGTGCAGGAACGCAGGGTTTGAATTTGGCAGGCTGGGGGTACAGAGCCAATGGGAAAGATCGTGGGAAGAGAGAAACACGCGGGGGTAGGGGAGGAGATGGTTGTGCCTGGTTTGTCGGGAGCGCACTGCAACATGGACGTTGTTGTTTTGCCTTTGGTTTCTTTCTCTTCCGTGACAGTCTGCGTAGACATGGACACTTGCTTTGCTTTTGGTTCCTTTCTTTTCCTTCTGAGGATGATGTGCCACACCAAGCGTTCTGCCTCTAAACATGGTATACATTGTGCAGGTCATAGAGAAAAAGGAAAACAGAACTGACAAGAAGATTATGCCATCCTTAACATCCAGAGGGCACTCAACATTTTCAAAAACTGCTGTGTCAGGCCTGAAAGGCTGGAAAAAATTGTCCTTTATTCCTTCCCCCAGGGGCTGGTTGTGATTGTTGAGTCCCCAGATGTAGCAGCCTAGACTAGGACAAGCAAATAAAATTGAGTATATATTCCAAATGATGTTCATTGCCTCGGAGTTTATCATGCAGTAGATATAATACACCTATAAAGCAATTTTTATACCACACCCTGGTCTACACAGGAGTATTACAACTATGTTCCCTATGTATGCAAAAATATAGAGAGCTAGGTACAAAACCCAGGTAAGCATGCTGAGAATCATAGCAAAAAGATGACTCCGACCTTACAGAATTGTAATTCTGTCTTTTCTCAGCACCCTGCCCCACATTGGGTGCCAAAATATGTGCTGGTTTGAAAGCAAACCAGTGAGAGACTCCAATGTCAGAAAAAACAATTTAAAAATAAAAATAAAATAAAATGCAATAGTACAAGGAAACCACTGACAGAGTCAGAATACAACCTGACACCCTGTTGGTCAGGGTGTTGGGAGCAGTCCGAATGGTGGCTGCAGTTCTCCTGGAGTGATGGTTCTGTTGAAGCAGTGATCCTGTGGAAAAAGAGTCTGGTCTTCACATGAAGGTCCAGTGATGTAGCTTCTTGTCCTCTGGGAGTCCAGCGGAAAAGGCTACTGTGCTGTTTCAAAACCACTGATCATATACAGATGGGAATGCTCAGTTCCTCCTCCTGGGCGGAGCATCTCACAACGCGATGGTCAGTCATGAGATAAGGCACTGATGGGCCCACTAACAGGAGATAGTCCAGAGCAAGTTATCTGTGAGTCATGGGCAGGGTCCTTGACTGTCCATTAAAGAGAGATAGCTCCCAGAGGTAGTTATCAAGGATGAGTCAAGGTGAACACTCTCCCCACAGCCTCCCTGCCAGTCCACAGGGTCTGATGATCTGGTTCTCAGATCACAGCTAGGCTGAACAGCTCCTGAAGAAGAAGAGGAAGAAGTTCCAGAAGATTTCAGTGTGCAGTCCTGGGAAAATTCCTTGCTTCAGCTAACAGGCTGGCTAAAAGCAGGAAGGTGCTCCCTCAGCTCTGCAGCAGTGAGAACGCGGGGGAGTGTGTGAGTCCTTGAACATAAAATGTGCTGAAGAATTCACCTGGCTTCGCTCCCCCCTCTCCTGGACCCAGCTTAAAGCTATGGAACCCATTTCCAGGCATAAACCAGATGATATGGGAATACAGTATTATCATAAAATCATCTCAAGACAACACCATACCTACGGAAGGTCTTGGTTTACTAACAGGTGACTCCCAAAGACTGCTGGCTGGATTAAAAATTATGGAAATTTTGTGGGCAGGAATTTAGAGCAAATGGGACCAATGAAGTGTCTTGTCCCTTCCTCACTCAAACAATCCCCTGTCATCACTTTTCCTCACATATAAATTTAATTTAATTTCCACTGACTGCAGTGTTATAATAAAGACAGAATGTCATCCCAGAGAATTTTCATAGACACGAAGACAAAAATATCCAGTAAAAAAAGTCAAAAGTAGATTTTATGTACCCTTTCTGCCCTTTTTAGTACAATGTTTCACTCTATTTTTTTCAGGCAGAAATGAAGCCCATATTTCTTTAGAATCACAAGTCCCAGAGCATGAGTGTGAATAATCTTTTATCATTTTGGTTTAAGATGGTTTATCAGCTACTGGATCTGCCACTTCTTCAGTCACCTTTTCAAGGACGAGTTGCTGATCCCCCATCACATCAGTGAAATTTATGAGAGGAGAAGCAAAGAGAAGAATAATGCCACATCTTGAGGGAAAGGAGATGACATTTGTCTGAAAGGCTGGCTTTATTTTGGAAATGGCAGCTGTTTGGAACTGTTGACAGATTGGGAGTGTTAGAAATTGTCCCAGACCAGATGGATTACTGCTCTGGGTCCAGGTGAATAGGTCAAAGGCACTTTAAAAATGATGGCATCTATTCCCACGTAGCTATCACTACAGAGTAGTATAGGTAACAGTTATTTTTATAGCATGTAATTGAGTTATTTTGGATTGGTCCCACACAGGTCAGGGGTATGTACTTTTTTGTCATCTTCCTCCCCTTTTGCTGCAGCAATTGCAGTAACTTGAGACATTCCTAATATTAGTCCTAATTGAATTAGGATGGGCTGAAGGCAAGATATCTGGGGAGGGGTGGTAGAGAAATAGTCTTTCAGTCAGGAAATCACATTCAATCTTTTTCTTTCTGTTATTTCCTGTGACCTGAACACATTGATCTGCTTCATGCTAATGTTGCAAGATTTCTTTTCAATGAACAGGAATGAATCAACCAAACAAGAACTTGAAAGGGTGGAAAACAAGAATTTTCATCTACTCATGAGAGGTTGATACTTTCACTTCTTGTGCTCTATTCTGCTGCATTTTATCTATATTATCATGCATGTTTACAGAGAACAAGAAAATTTTAATTAAATTTTAAATGGAAATTTTAAAAAATGGAGAAAGCCTTCTCACTTTAACTTAGTCAATTGAACATATTATAGAAATAAAAGTAGTTGAAGATGTGCATTTTTGACAGTCTGCCTGGATTGAAATAATACCCCTCAACTGTGTGAAAGCTGCAAAGTCATGTTTTGCCCTACAGTGTCCTTCAATTCCCTGATTGCCTTAAGTACATCTCAGAAGTACAAGTTAGAGCCTCATCTCCCTCACTAGCCTCCACTTGTGCCAAAATCCTTGGAAATGCTTGGCAGAAAGCTCTATCAAGCGTTGTCTGTCCCCACACAGGTAACAGAGCTTCTTTTGTGAATAGCTGCTTGTGTAAATGTCAAGTTGGGAACGCCAGGTTTCTACCAATAAAACTTAGATTTAAGATCCATGGGAAAAGGGAAGACAAAAAGTGCAAAAGCTTCTGACAGAAGTAGAGCACTGTATTTTGTTATGGTCCAGATCCCTCTCTAGTTTGATAAAGCAGCCAGTTAGTTTATTCCTGTGTCAGTGAAGATTCTGGTCCTGAACTATCTTTTGGCAAAATGCAGTATTTTTTCCAGTAAGTTCTACCTAAGCCTCGGGGTCTAGAGAGAAAACTGACACCTGTCAAAGGTTCAGAGCAAAAAAAAGAACATGTCAAAAAGTTGCGATACATCTGTTTGCTTTCAGTCGCTTCAGAGTCGTGCATCTATCATGTAGCAATCTTCTGGGAAGAACTCATAAGTGTGCTGTGGAATTGAGAAGAACTGTATTCTCACATAGCTGTAATGAGCAGCGTAGAAAATTAATTATATGCCTTAAATGCCTTTGAATCTTTCTTTATGTCTGATTTTTTTTTTTCTCAGCACAGTTTGAGACTAGTACAGAAAATCTGTCATTCCAGAATTCAGTTCCAAACGATGTGTCAGCAGGAAGGTTCTAGTTTTCGAGTTTTCAGGAATATGTCCTCCCCGGCTCTTACTACACAGGTGACAAAATTGCTTAAAACTTCATCCATTATTGCTCTGAATCAGAGTATGTCAAATGAGCTGTGACGTAACAACTGCTATAGCAACGATTCATTTTAGTTCAAAACCTGAAATAAACTGTTGACACATCATATTTCACATGCTAGAGAAGACAGTTCTGGCCTAACGTAGTAACACCAATATATTCTACAGAAACTGTACTAATATTAATATATTCTATGGAAACTGAGGATATTCAAACATACATCTAGCATAGAATGCTTTAGGCTGAGAATACGGTATTTAAAGTATATTCGTTAGCCTCTGCTCTAAATGTTATTAAGTACTATACATAATTAAGCCCAATTAATCTAATTAAACTTCCAACTGACAAGGGTTTCCAGTTGGCTGAAGTTTTGCAGAGCTCTTTTGTACATGACAGCAAACATTAACCTTTCCTTTGAGCAGCTGACCCTTAAAAAGATGTCCCACTAAGAGATCATATCATATACAATATAGTCTAACCACAATCCTGACCGCTGAAAGGTCAATAATTTCCATCACCTTTCAATGTTAGAAATACATTAGGGAGGTTTTTCCTCTGTGTTTCTCAAGAAAAGCCATGTTTGGTGAGCTTCCTTTTCTTTGTTTCTATTTTCTGAATCTTGAATTATTAATTGCTTATACAGTAAAGCCGAGGGAGGGCCAAGAAGTTATTCTGCACTACAGACAGGATTTAACTTCTTCCATACAGAATGTTATTCTCAAATGGAGCCAAATTCTAGGCTATTCCGTGGCAATATTGTTCCGTTTTGAAGCACAGAATGTGTCAATGTGTAAATACACATCCATACAATACATGCACACATCTATGTACGTATGTATGTATATAGTCTATATTCTAAATAAATGTATATAAGCCCTGTGAAAGTCCATTTGAAAGATCTAAAGATGTTTAGAAATTGAAACCACCAGTTATTTTGTTTGCCGCCAGCCACTCAAAATTCTCCCATTAACAGAAATTTTCGCTAATTTTTATGTTTAAACTCTCAAACATCTTTTTAGGTTAACTACTGCTTGTGTTTCTCATTGGAAAAGGCACATCAATGGGACCAGGAGGGCTATGAAGCACTGTTCTCAAGGCACAACATTAATAGTTTGCCTAACTGCAGGAAAGGGTAGACCTTGTCTAAGCAGAGCTTTCAGGAATTTAAGTATCTCAAACAGAAGACACATCCAGGTGCAGAAATATGATATGCATGTCATGCTGGGCACTGAGCTGGGTGCCAGAAGTATGGGAGTGTCTTGCTGAGTCTATTTCTGTTGTTCTGGGGTTTTTTTATCTGAGGCAGGTCATCTTCTGTACCTTGATTTCATAATTAATTTTTAATCTTGATTGTTTTTTTAGGATGTCTTTCTTTCAGCGTAAAGATTATATTTAATTTCTTGTTTGAACAGTATGCAGCACTTCTACCCCAGTGAATACCTGAGAGCATTCTGATAACTATAAAATTCTTACACAACTGTTTCTCCTGCTTCTCATTTTAACCTATGGCATTCCATCATATTTGGTGTTGGCAGAATAAAACATGAATGTTCTTGCATTTCCTTAATAAGAAGCCCAAGAGAACTGCCTTAGAAATATGCAATAGCTACAAGGTGATGATCTGCTTGGCAATGAGGTACATGGGAACATGTTCAAAAGCCCTTAAACAGGAATCAAGTGCTAATTAAAAGAAAAAGAGGAGAGCAATGAATGCTGCAATGATTTTACCAACAGGCTTGAGAAAACACAGACGAAGATTCATTGAATCTATATTCTGCTACTACAAGCAGAAAAAGACAATACATATTTAGCCCTCGTCTCAGGTGGTTGTTTAATAATAACAGACACTGTGTTTCTTTACTCTGCTCCCAAGGCTCTTCTAACAGTTATGTAATATGCATATATATTAGGGAGGAGTGTCTGGCACCTCTGGTTCTCTTTCCTTTCTAACCAAATGTCTGAACTTGAAGCTAGAATTGGATTTCTTCTTGGCTATACTCCTTCTGGCCCATGAAGGTAGAGTTTTTGGACACACTTCAAGAGAAAGGGTGGAGAACAAGTTAACCAGAATACCTCATAGCACTTCACTAACATGAAAGATATGGGTTCAAGCATTCCTCGTTTGAAGAAAACACAAAACTCCTAATTGCTGGATGAATAAATGGAGTATTATGTGAAAGGATGGAGTCTTAAGCATCTGAGTGCTTGTATTTTATCACATATAACTTCAGAGAAGACAAAGGTGGAATTTTTACGGCACTCTGCCTAAACTTGAACCACGCGAGAGTACTGTGCTGGATATAGTACAGGGCTGAAGCTCCTGCCAAAAGAACAGCTCTTTCAGCCATGCAGGGACCTTCCAGGCAAAGCACAAAGATAATATATATATCAGACTAGGTTTATTTATTCCATGCATAAAAGAATATTAATCACAGAAGATACAAAAATAATGATGGCCTGTGATTGGTTATGGTTATTTCAGAGGACTTAAGCTGAGACTTTTTGTTGTTATTCCATTTTTTAAGGAATGGAACAATACTTCAGAAGGTGAAGGGCTTTGGATAAATAAAATGTTTAAAGAACATGACTTTCTGATTATTTGTTTTCTTTACATCTTATCTTCGATTATTTCAGAAATATTTTACCTCTACAAAACCTACCAAGTGAATCACTGTACAACAGACATAGCTCTACTACTTCTGCAGCCAAAAAAACCCAAAGAAAAGTATTTGTACAAATGCAGTCAATTTCCCTAGAATTATTTCCAATCTTTTGTCATGATCGGCACAGGATTAAAGTGGTGTCATGATCAGATAGGTAAAATACCAAGGACCCAGTTCTGCTGCCTTTACATAAAGCAGTGGTTTGAGCTGGAGGAGTGTACCAGAGTGTCATGGAACTATCATTATATTTAAGTAAAGCACAGGTTCAAATTAATCAGACCTCTTAGATGTGAAGGTGGGAGGTGCTTCAGATACTTCTGCATTTTCAGCATCTAATTTAGCTATGTTCCTGTGGTATTAACATCCTGAAAGCATAACAGAAATAAAAGACTGCTGGCAGGCTCTACTAGAAATATAACAAGGGTGTCCAAAGGCTTACTATTTATTTACACACCTAAACATAAATAATCCCCTCATGTACCACTTTTACCCATAGGCTAAAACACATAGTTTTGCATGAAGGTCATACTCGTCCTCATGTTTTGGAAACATAATCTGTCTTTTAAGGTTTGCAATTCTTGTTCCAACTGTGGATTTATAATTCCCTCTACTTTCAAAGAATTAAAGAATTCTTAAGGCTTAAGATTGTTTTCATTTGGATGGAGCAAGTATTAAAAGAAAGTCCACTACAGCATCAATATATACATGTAGACATGCACAGATTTCTCATGAATATTTGAGAAGGTATAACTTGGTATCTGAAAGGCCAAGAGAATAGAAAAAACTTGCCAGCATAAACCTTTTTTTTTCTGAACACAACTCAGGGGTGTCTCACCTTGACATGCACCACTGGCAAGAGTTTTGAATTAATAGGAATAGCTATGTTGAAATTCAGTATCAGAAATTCATTCAAATTTGAAATTGATTAAAACAGCTGTTCATTTCAGCTTAAGTCTCTTTCTTTTACATATTCCTCTTCCAGTCCAACACCAGAATGCTGAAAAAAGTCCAAGTTTGTCTAAATGATTTCTAAGCAGAATCTAATGTACCGCGAGCAGTATCTGGATAAGCAGTGAAACTGCTGGTCATTTAATCTATATAGGAATCTGACCCTAGACTGTGGCAGAAATTTTTTTGCCTTTTTTCAGGCTTTGAGGCTCATAAGGCTGATTTCAAAAAAAACCTGGGGCTTTTCTTGGGGTGCAGTGAAGTATAAAGGGGTGTCCCTGTTTCCCTCCCTCTGTAACCTACCATATCTCCCTGGTACTGCAGAGGGGGAAGCTGAGACATTTCCACAAGGAGCTTCTCCTCTGTGTGAGGGATGTAACAAAGCTTGACATGCAACATGGCCTGCAGAAGGCTGTGCGAGTTCTTACTCATACTTGTCAAAAATCTTACTGAACAATTTCAAAAGGTAAAAAATACCTTTGAAGGGCTATTCCCACAAAAATATTATATTTTTTTAGATACGACAACAACCTGGAAAGAAACTACTGTCTAGAGAGAAGATTCATCTTAGGGCAAAAGTCTTTGGATTACCAAAGTTATTTTACTAAATTGATTGCTGTAATCTAGAATAATCTGCTCTAAAGCTAAGCATTTATAAACTTCAGATGATCCTGACATGTGAGACTAGACCAATGCTTTACTTTCTGATGTTTATGACCCAAGTACAGAACTGAGCTTTTCCAAATTAATTCTGTGTGAAAGCAGAATTAAGCCCAGAAATTGTTTGTTCCCTATTCTTCCACAGTCTTCCCAAATAAATTTGGTAAATGGTTTACAGTTTACTCCCATGTCTGAGGCCCTCACTGGATGAAATGTCTGTTTCCCTTTGGCCTGTCTGGTTTAGATTTCAGACTCTCTGGACTGTGTACTGCCTTTTCTGATAAACCTCTACACAGCATGGAGTACAATGGAATATGATTACTTGTCTGGAGATCTTAATATAAAAGGATCTAATATAATGCAAACATTAAGAGACAGAATACCATGTCATATCATATCAATGACTGGAGATAAACAGAGTCAGCCTACAGTGCTCTGTGTGGAGAGCCTGCAGAGACCCTGCATTGAACAGGGAATATAGAAACGGAAAGTAGTTTTAGGTTTTCCAGAGCTACAGGTTAATTCCTTCTCCTTAAAAAGCCAGTAACCAGGATGAATAGGATGAAGGCCATAAAACATGAATGCCCTTCTTAATTGGAAAACAGGCAGTAAACGAGCTGCCCCTTTAGGATCAAAGACACCATTAAAAATGAAAGATATTATTACTGTTATTGTAAGGTTTTAATAGTAGTATTCATCAATAGCCCTTCCCACAGGGGAGATTGCTATAAATACCCAGCTGACTTACAAGCAACTATATTGTTCAAAACATCACATGGCTGGCCAAGCATTACCTTCTGATATTCTTTTTCTATTTCATTTTATGCCCTTGAACACAGGCTCTAGAAAATACATTTTTAAACAAGGAGTAGTACGTCCTCTGATACAGGGCTGAGGTAACAGCAGAGATGCTGATCCCAGGCAAAATTTTCCTCTGTAAAAATTTGAAATTCCGCTTACTCATTCCTCTTACTGTTTACTTTCAAGGGCTAAATAAACCTGGAAATTTGTCTCCTGAATGCCTGAGATATAATGACATGCTGCATCTCTTTCTCCCACCCCATCAGGAGGCTATATTTGGTAGAATTATGCCAGATGCCTCTGGGTACACGTTAGTTGTTCAGCAAAATTGAAAGAGACAAGAGAAAACTGTTAGACGGTATAATCCCATGGCTAGTCCTAAAATGAAAATAAAACAGTATGTAAAAAATAAATTGCATTTTGGAATCTTTCAAATTTCCTTTATAGGAAAGACAGATTTAGTGTCATCAAGGTGTTAATATGCAAATGTCTGAGGAAGAAATGCTTTCCATATAACTGTTCACACTTTCCTTGAGTGGAAAACAATACCTCGCTTCTACTTCTACCCCTTTCCCTCCTGGCTGTGTCGGAGTTGTGGCAGAAGTTCCCTGTGCTCCTGGGATCTCACCAATCAATTTCAGGTGTTTCAGGTTGTCAGCTGTTTCACAAGGAGATTGTCTTGTGTCCTCACCTAGCTGGGGAAAACCTTCTGCACTTTTTCTTTCAGGGTGCAGAGGTTTGGAGACAGAATCATGAAATGAGGGCATATTTTTTCTGATCTGAACCCGCTCCTTTGTCTTTCCAAGTCTTGACTTCAGTGCCTCTTAATCATAGAACTAGAGAATAACTAAGCTGCAAGGGACCTCAGGAGGTCTTTAGTCCAAGCTTCTACTCAAAGTAGGCTCAGCTTTAAGATCAGTTTAGGTTATTTGGTGCTTTTCTCTGACAGGCATTCAAAACCTCCAAGGACAGAGATTGCATCTTTTCCATGCTGCACTCAGTATTTAGATGAAGGCTCACAATGCCAAGTAAAGGACGTCTTTCCCTTTCCTTGATCTACTCTCTGTGTTCCTGGTGACGCAGCCAGAGCACACCACCAGCTCATGTCCACCCAGCCCCTCAGTTCCCTTCCTGCAGAGATACCCCTCAGCAGGTCAGTCAATGGCCTGTACTGCTGCAAGAGTTCATCTGTTTCCAGATGCAGGGCTTGGTATTTGGTCTTTCTGAGTTTCAGATGGTTCCTGTTTGCCCACTCCTCCATTTGCCTAGGTCTTTCTGGATAGCAGCTCTGCCCTAGATTTCGTTGTCTGGTCTGCTCTGTCTGGTGTCATTTGCAAACCCAGTGACCATGCACTCCATCCCTTCTGGCAAGGCCTTGGTAAAGATGCTAAACAGGTCAGGGCTAGGGCAGACCCGATGTACTCATCATCAGCTTACAGGCAGCTTGGTCCACTTCCTTCCTTAAAACCTGATTAATTACCCACTTTTTTACCCATCTATGAACATTTTCCTTGTTCAGCCTTTTATTATGAATGTAGGGGTAAAAATTACTCTTGTTTTTATTTGAGTTTTGTCCCCTTTTTGCACTGCAGCTACTTCAAGTTTTCTGTGTGGACAAGCTGGTGTCCTGCTACATGCCCTTGTTTTTCTGTGTATGGGGATGGACCATTCCTGTACTTGGAGGATACTGTCATTAAGGATCTGCAAACTTCTTCTGAGTTCCTTTCCTCTTTGAAACTCCTTCTCATGGTTTCCCATCTACCATTTTCCAGAAAAACCTTAAATCTGCTCTCATCCCTCAGGATCTTGAACTCCTATTTTATGGTGCCTATAACGAAGGGTATCACTGATTATTACAAACCAACTAGTCCTGCCTTGTTAAGTGAATAGCAGATGCACCTGTGTGTCATCCCTCTTTGGTACAGTACCTGACCATACATGACCATGTACGTTCTTGCCCTTCCAGCAGATATCAGAGAAAAGTAAATTCTCCAAAAGAACTAGGGGCTAGGTACAGAGACTTCCTGAGTTGTTTAAACAAGGCTTCATCTACTCCCTCGTCCTAAGGAGACAGTCTGTAACACAATCCTCTTTGTTCTGACTATCGTGTATCCCTCTATAACAACCTTTCAGCCATGTGAGCTGTCCCACCACAACAACCCCAGTGATGATGCAGTTTGGTGACCACGAGCAGAGATCTAGTTCCTCCTGCCTTTCTTTTGTTGTGGGTACTTGTGCACACAGCTTGGAGAAGGGCCTTCTTTTCCCCTTTTTCCTCACTCCTAAGGTCTGCCTTGTACACATCACCCTGATATCACCCTATTGCATCATCTTATCTGTAAAACTGAGTATGGTAGATAAGGAAAGCTAAGAAAAATAGATTAGATACAGATACACATACAGATAGGTAGATATGGATGTTAGACCTTAGAATGGTGAATTGGCACATTCTGAAGCCAAATGTCAAAGGCTGATGCAGCTGAGAACCCTCTGAAGGTGCAGGTAACTCTGACATGCTGAGGACAGAAACCGGAAAAGTGCAATGCAAAACATGCAAGAGGAGGCTGATACCTTCCTCTATGATTCCCCAATTAGCAGATGATTTTTGAATAATCCTAATCTCTACACTACCTAAAATAAATTCCCATTAGATAGTTTAATGTGACACAGAATAACCTCCTTTAAATCATAAATGTAAGCCAAACTGCTTCATGATATTTTAGTTTTCTACTGCAGATGCTTTTCCATTATTTCCTCCTTTCTACCACGCAAACTCCACAAAAGCCATTGACAGCTTTTTCTTTCTTAATTAAATAGTTACAAAATCCAGTGTCATTAGTTATGACAATTTTTCCATGCTTTAAAGTATTTCTAAGACCAGTATTGTTAAAAATGTATTGGTACATTGTAATTATTGCAGCTTTCTAAAAATAATCTACTAAAATAGATTTCTAAAATGTCATTATCACGCCATAACTGTACCTAGTTGGTCTATATCCTCAGCTTTGCATTTACCTGTGCATTTAAAATTTACGCATTTACTTTGTCAGGCACCTGTAGGTGGTTTTGGTTGGCTAATGGTAGGTTTGTGTGCAAGACTTGGCACAGGGAGCACAGTTTGCTCTATTAACAGTTTTACCTTAAAATATTTCAAAGGCTGTGTTTATCTTATCAGGCAAGAAGAGAAGACAGCTCCTGGCAGTTAGATCAAAGGTGTCATTAAAAAAAGTTAGTGGTCAGCTAAATTTAGTTATTTTTCATTTGGGATAGAGGTTTGGGATTGAATGACAGAGAATGGGGTATTAATAGATGATCTTCTGAGATCATACCCTCCTTCGGGTTTCATGAAGTGCAAATACTGAGCATGCATTAAAATTAATAATTTAGTGGCAGATCTTTTTAGTTTGAGAGGATAACCTGTCTTTTCTGCAATAAAATCACAATGTGATCAAACATGAAAACTTTGCAGGCATCAATAGGTCTTTTAGTCTTCTACTTGCAGCTCTGCATTTGCTAAGTTTCCTTGGTTTATATTTTACAATGCTCTTGGTGTCCAAACAAACCGAAAGCATTCTATCTTTTTTCCATCTGTCCTTACTGTTCTCACAATGAAGTCACTAACCATGAAATTAAGTCTGCAAGTTCCTGAGCAGAGGGTGTTAGCAATATGAATAATGTATTGCTCATAACTTGAGTCAAGTGCACTGTCTATAGAGATGACTGCAGAAAAAGAAGTAAGAATAAGAAATTCTCACAGTGGCCAAGTTCACTATTAATGGAATTAAAACTGTCATCAGACACAGTAGATTCATAATTGTATTTCTGAGTTATTCCCATTCCAGAATAATGACTGTAAACTGAACATTAAGCATTATTGAAGCATTTATCTTCTTCATGAGAATGAATAGTATTATTATTCAGTATTATAGCAGACTGATATGAATGCCAAATGCTTTTAAAGTTTTCTACATAATTTGTAACTAAACCTCCACCAAAGTGATGACTTTCTCTGTTCAGCCTCATCATCCAGGCAACTGAAGAAAGAGCAAAATAATTCCTCAGCCTACCCGTGAAATAGGTGCCACTGGCAAGGGGTCATAGAATCTCAGAATCATAGAATGGTTTGGGTTGGAAGGGACCTTGCAGATCATCTCATTCAAACCCCCCTTCCAAGAGCAGGGACACCTCCACAAGAGCAGGTTGCACAAGGCCTCATCCAACGTGGCCTTGAACATTTCCAGGGATGGGGCATACATAGCTTCTTTGGGCAACCTGTTTCAGTGCCCCACCACACTCACAGTAAAGAATTTCTTCCTAGTGTCAGTCTACTCTCTTTCAGTTTGAAGTCATTACCTCTTGGCCTATCACTTGATGCTCTTGTGAAAAGCCCTTCTCCCTTTATGGAGCTGGACCCCTTTAGGGAAAGTGCTCTAAGGTCTCCCTGGAGCCTTCTCTTGCCCAGGCTGAACCCCAAGTCTCTCAGCCTGTCTGCATAGGAGAGGTGCTCCAGCCCTCTGGTCATCTTCTTGGCCCTCTTCTGGACTCAACAAGTCCAGAAATCCAACTGGTCAGGAAACTATTTAGACAATGCTCAGGTGAAGCAAGATAATTAATACATAAATTAAAGGTATATTCTCATATACATATATGAATATTAAGGTTCTTTACTATCAGTCAAAACACAGCAGAGTTTACTGAGGATCAAAAATCTTTCACAAAATTAAAAAGACAGAGCGGCTATTGAAACTTTTCAGTGCCTATTCCAACCACGGGACAACAGGGTTCTTGGAACAAAAAGTGTGTCATCTCATATATCATAAAACTGTCAGCACAGTCAGGGACCACTCCTGACCACTGTGCATGATTAAAGTATAAATAGATAAGGATAAAAATGGTAACAGCAATTGTTAGCAGCCAATTGTGAAATTCTTTCCACTTCTACTTTGTAAACTAGGACCTCTGGACATGCAATGCAGAAGCAGGAAAAGGCAAGAAATATTAGTATCTTGCCATCATTATCTTCTCTATTTATCGTAAGAAAATTATACAGAAATAATTCCTGTATGCAGACCACATGTTATATTCTGATCTTGCCATGATTCATTATTTTAGTCCAAATAAGAAGTATTGCTTTAGATATTCAGTTGCTGGAAACAATTAGAAAATGTCCATATTCAATATTCATGCTGAGTAGCTGAATTTCTTTTCATACTAGTAGAGTGCTGTCATATCCTTGACTGTTATCTTAAATGACCTCTACCCTGTTTGGAAATGCCAGCAAAAAAAGAACAGAGGTGGAGTCTGGTTTAAAACTCAGACCTGTGTTATTACGTGGAGCTGACACTCGTGCTGTCCCCCTAGTGCTTTTTTATCTCCTGGTGTCTTTGCTACTGGAAAGGTCTCATAGCATTAATACATAATGCCATTAATACAATTTTCATTCTCCATTAGCTACACATCTTTGATATTATGCTGTCATTCACAAAGTCTTTGTTGTAGGCACCATCTTGAGAGTATTTCCAAGTGGCAATAGTAACCCACAAGGCTGCAAAAACACACTCGGACTGAAGGCCAAAGGCTTAAGTCAGAAAATGGTATATTGCTGTTTGCCTACCAGTAACCCCAGTAACATTTTTTCCTTAAAGACTTTTTAATTTTCATTTACTTTAACAATGAGTTTTACGCCACAAGGTAGAAGACACCACCACAAAACTGGTGCAAAAGACCAGATTTTCTAATGAGATACTAAAAAAGATAGGGAAATGGAAAATATTGAGAAGGATAAAATTGCTTTCTTCCTCAAACAGTGTCTGTCTGTATTTCCAGTTACAGTGCTTCACCCTGTTCTAAACCTTTCTGCAACACAAAATTAAACACTTTTCATGCAGCCTGTGCCTGACCCTAAGATGGATGCTTTCTAGCACGGACATAGTACCTTTTCCATATGCAGCTTGAAAAGCTTTTAACAAACATTGCAATTACAAAGCTATGTAAATGTGAGGTGGGATTACAAGTAATAATACAGTAAGATCCTAATTCATCTTTTTTTGTTATAGACATTTCACAGAAAGAGGAACTCGATAGGCTGTCTTATACAAAAACAAATGGGAAACAATGAAGAGATTGACTGGTGTTCCTTATCTGAAGATTGAATTTCAAGTGCTAAATAGATTGAAGCTTAGAGAAAAGGCTTGAGACTAATCAGAATTTAAACTTTCTTTCTATCTTCCAATTTGATCCCAAATTTCTGGTCTTTTAGATGATTTGAAATAAGAAAATCAAAACCTAATACCATGGAAGTTTCTTGAATGACAAAATAGTCCAAATATAATAGGATAAAGAAAAGCAAGGCATCTGGGGAAAGGCAGCTTATCTTAGCAAATATTGTAGAAGTTTCTGTCTCCTGCTGGAACATGATGCATAAAAATGAGGAATCCTGAGTAGTAAGATGGTTCATTTCTTAAAAAAATAAAAAGCTGGTAGTAAAGAAGTTAGTGTGTTCTTTACTAAGAGAACAGAAACTTTTATGCTGTGGCTTTAGTATTAAACATTCTGATGAGTAGGAGATAAAATAAATAGATTATACTAACTTATTAAAATATAGATTTTCATATTTTTATGAATGTTGAGCTTCTTTTATATTGCCTTGCACTCTATTGTTTTATATTGACTAATGAGATATCAGTTGATCTGTGATGTTTAATGTTTAAATTCATACCATTTAAGCGCAGCAAAGTACATGTCCTCCAAAATACCCTGTCTGTATGCGTGCATGATCATGTAGATGTAAAGTCAGTAGTCTCTGCAGAATATAATATTACAGGGATACCTAACAGATACAGAATGTTCCCAGCCCATATTATGACCCTTGTGGAAAACAACCTAGAAAAACTGGGGGTTTTTCTTCCATTTTTGCCTCCTGGGAATTTTGCTATTACCAGCTTTATGAATCTTTGACTATGAAAAGCTGGTCCCTTAGTGATCTAGTTTAAGTAATACTTAAAGAAAAAACAGAAAAAAAAAAAAAAAGGAAGACAAACAGAGTATATGTACACCTCTTCCTTATCTTCCTAGAATTAGACAGGAATTTGTGTGGATGATTTGGAATAGGTGCAGTGAGTTGAAAGGGAAACGTAAAATGAAAGTGCATGTCCAGTGCACAGAAAAGTGGGCCCTTCACTGCTCTGTGTGTGTGTTGAAATCAAATTGCCAGTAAGTATCCAGCCTGAAAAAATCCATCCTTCAGGAGACTGACTGCTTAAATGAAGCTTAGCATTCTTAATATTTCTCATTGCCCACCAGTGATTCAGTAAGCACCTTTCTACTATTAAAAATCAGTCCAAGATTTTAATGAGACAGAAAAGTTGGTTCAGTGAATTCCAGCTGTGTTTTTTCTAGAGTCTGGGCAGCATTTCTGAATATGACAGAAAGTATAGTTTCTCTGCAGGTGAGCAGCCTTTTTTTTTTTTTTTCCCCAACTAATTGCTCCCTCTCCTCCTTTCCTCTCCCCTGTGACTGAAGACAGCATGTCTATCAATGCCTGCCAAAGTAGTGGAGAAAAAGTTGCTGGCAAAGGCTGATGCAAAGAGAACCACAAATCTCCGGTGCTCTCGATATGCACACCCAGCAGTGGTGTTGGTATCACGACTCCCATCAACCATTCCTTCCTATCATACCCCCCTCCACCTTCCCTTTTTTATCCCCTGTGCTGTTCTCAGGCCAGCAGCTATGTGTAAACAGGATGTGGGAGCTGTAGTGAAATGTATTCAAGTCCTGTACACCTCCCTCCTCACCTCTGGCTGCAACGTGCATCCTGCCTGGAACATCTGCTTCAGATAAATACAGAGAGAGTTCAAGCTGTGCAGAGAAGGGCACAGCCTGGAGTTCTTCAGCCTGGTCTTGTCATCCTCATTCTTTAACATCTAAAAAAATATAGAAAAAGCATTTTACTTCAAACTGGAGGGCAGGTATCCTGAAAAAGTACTGTTGAATAATTGTAAAAAGCCTTCTGCTCTGTATTTAATAATTGAAAGATATTCTAGGCCCATTAAGAATAATGCAACCGACTGTTTGTTTACATATTAGTTCTAGCAATGCTAACTGAAAGGTGCACATTCATATGCTGTTGACACCCTTGATGTAACTCAAGATGGACTGTCGTGGTTGGCAGTGCAGTTTTTAAGAAATTGCCTCTGGTAATATGGCTAAAATAGATCACAGGGCTTTGAAGCACAAAAATGATTTCATTACAGCTTGAAAACTGAAAGCCAGAATAATGTAACTGGTGGCTACTTTTCAGTAGATTCCACTGCAGGCAGTCTGGGAGATCCTGGGAATTCTGCAGCCAAAAAGGGCAACTTAGGAATCTCTAATGACCAAGTAACCCTGAGTCATATACAGCCAGTGCAGCTCTCCTTGTCAAAATTAGACATGTGTGTTTATGTCATCATCACATGCATCTCAGTGAACAGCCTGATTTTTAATGTTAAATCTTCTGATACAGGAAAAACTGAATGTGAAAGTCATTCAATACAAAAAGAATAAAAGGTATCATATCCTTATTTATCCCAAGGGTAACGGAGAGGCCATAAATACCTGTATGGCCACATCCACAGAGCCCATGGACATGTACATCCAGCAGGCTGCCTCCAGAGCCAGAGGAAGAGGTCAAAGGGCTGCTGCTGGCACTCAGGAGGCCATGAGGCTGCACCTTTACTTATACCTGAGAACAGAAAGGGAACCCCTTTCACCTCCTGCTTGTCACCACATCCCCTCCTGTTCTGGCCTGACCTCTAACCCTTCTTGCTGCCCCATCCATGGAGCATAAGAAATCAGTTCTGTCCCCAGTGCTGAGGAGGTTTTGAGGCAGTACTGCCCCTGCACACACGTACACATGTACGTGCACTCATACACACACTCACAGGGGAGGTAAGCAGGACCAGGGCTCTGTGCATAAGGGACACAAAGCCCACAAGCAGAAATCAGGTGGAGAATAACATTAACAAAGCTACATTTCTACTCTGACAGACTTAAGGAGAATAGACATTTTCAGAGATAGTAGAGGGTGACTAGAGACTAACAG
This sequence comes from Oreocharis arfaki, assembly GCA_013398015.1. NCBI lineage: Eukaryota > Metazoa > Chordata > Aves > Passeriformes > Paramythiidae > Oreocharis > Oreocharis arfaki. Next base: position 411,608 of record VZRR01001221.1, on the reverse strand, counting down.
GCTTTTGAACCAAACCCCTATTTAACTTTGCACACATCTCTTGCATTTATTTTCTGAAGCTCTGGTACAAATATTTTGATCAATACAGCTGATCAAGCCCAGCCATCTGCAATGTCACTGTCTAAATCTGGATTAACCACATATTCTGCCTTTACAGTGAACTGACAGAAATAGCACTTCTGGGGTACCACTCAGCTCTTGTTAAAGTTGATCTCTAATATATCCAGTGAACATTCTATTAAATAAGTTTAGCCACAAGCTGCCTGTTTTCTCCGAGGTCAAAAGCCAGATCCACGTAACCTTGCCTACTGAGGAAAACATTTCAAATATTTGAGAGGGCTCTTACACTTAATGACATTAATTTAAGCAAAATTTTGAGGAAAACATTCTTAAATGAATGAAGAAAAATTGAAATACTGCAATTAAAGTACCTCTTTTTTATATACCATGGACTCACAAGCAATCTTGCAGATGGTTTTGGAATTTTTTTTGTTTTCTAACATTTTATAGATGTAGATATAGATTTATATATATGATTTGGGGTGGCTCTGTGGTGATTTTTTTTTTGGGGGGGGGTCCCCTTTTCTAGAAAAGAGATCCACAAACTAAAGCACCTAGTTTTATTTAGACGTTAGATTCAAAATTACAACAGCCTATTCATTCAAATGTTTTTTGCAATATATCACACTCACAAAGGTTTCACCTTTTTTACCTCAGAGAAAAACTAATTCTCAGCGGAAGCAAGACATTTCAATTAATAATTCCATTGTAAGCTGGGATCTGACTCAGGTATTTTGATTCACCTGAACTTACTGAGAAAGTATGGACAAGAAGACAAGACAGTGATACAGAGCATAATCTCTTCTGCAAAAGTGTTTTGTCTGGAGAACTGCTAACCCTATACAGTATGAGAATATTTCATCCCTGCAGAGAAGTATGGAAACTCAGAAAAATCTACACTTTTGTACACCTTTCAAACTCTAGCAGCGTCTAACAACCAAGATGAGATCAGGACTCATATCACAAGGTGCTACAAAAAGGTTTAAACAAATAAAAAAAAACAAGTGAAAATGAAGCTGCAGCAATGGGGAGTTCCTCAAGGTCATTCAACAGATTTGTAGCAGGACTGGAAGTTGAGCACTTGAGGCCCACCTAGAATCCTCTATCTGGAAACTATCCTCAATTCCTACTATCACATAAGCCTTTTGAATCAGGGCTGCATGCTCATCATCCCCAAGGTGGTAAAGTTGTAAGTCTTCTTTTGAAAACAAGAACTTCATCCTTGCAGGGGGAGCAGCAAGGCTCTTGAGGGTGTGCTATTTCAATGCAAATAGGCTGTAGCTCTGAGGACATAAAAGACAGACTCCTCACAGTGAGCAACAGGCCAGCACACTGTGCAGTGGGAGTCAGGAGTATAATTTCCTGCACACATATGAAAAAACTAATACAGATATAATTCCTTTTAATGTGATCAGGCCTAGGTCTAGGCTGTAACAGGTCCTGTTTTCCAGCTCTTGCTTAGACTCAATACAATGAGGAACTTTATTACAGGGCCTGAATTTCTCGCTCATATGATTTTTAAGGATAATTTCAGCCTTTTCTAGCTGTCTCAAATCCATTTTGAAAAATGCTTATTTAAAAGGAGTTGAAATTAAATAGGCCCAGAAATAAAATCTACAGACATTACAAAACAGTACATTATCATATTATCCCTCACCATTTTTGCTCTCAAGTCACAGGAATTGCAAATGCTGGCTTTGCTTGCCAGCTTCTCTGTAATCACCTAGCAGCACTAACTCAGAGCCCACTTGCTGTTAAGCTCACATTCAGCTCTCCAAAATGTATGTAAAGCTTCATAAACGTGATTTTTCCTACTTCCAGTACAGAATCCTTGTTAGTCTTATAAACTACGTACATCTTCCAGGCAGAAGGTAAAGGCAACCTGTAGTGGCCACTGCTGCCCAAACAAACAGGAAAAGGACAATGTTGTTTTCTTTACATTTCTGACATGACACATCACAAAGAAATGTCGGATCAGGGTCAAGTTACACTAAGCTGCACTGTGCTTTTTGGTCTTGTGATGTGACGTAAGCTCTTACAAAGCAATGAAAGAATTGTAATGTAAAGAAAAGCTTTTGAAAGATCTGCTAGAAGGAATTAATTGTTGAGCATGGGAAGAAACTAAGTGGCTGGTGTTCCCCAAGAACTAAGTGCTGGCTCCAAGCAGTGCTCCAGGGTTGTGCCCTGCTGGAATGAACAGACCAACCCACATATCCCATGTCAGCGTCAAAGGCCACTCAATGCCACTGGAGAGTGCCAAGTGGCTGGAGGGAACTCCATTGCCCAGCTGTTTGGGGGTGGCTGCAGTACACAGACCATGCAGCCTACGCTGCCCTCTGGCTCCCAACTGTGGGGACTCCATTTTCCTCCCCCTTTGGGTGACTCAACACTATCCTATTCCATACTTTTTTAGCCAGAAGATGATATCTAGTCACTCAGGTTGGGTTAGCCAAGGCATTCATCAGACACAGACAAACAGGAGAGAGGCAGCAGAACTGTGATGCTACTGTCAGAGCATGATAAAAAGGGATGCAATGGAGGCCTTGCATCCTTTCCCGCCCTTATACAGTTTTCCCCTCTTTACCTTCAAAGCCAAATATCTCAAACCCTGTATATTCTAAACACTATTACAGCTGGAGTGGCTCGGGAGGATTATGAGACAAGGAAATATAAAGAAATCAGAGAAAAAGCAGGTGAAAGACAGGCAGAAGACAACAGAACTAGGCAGAAAATAAAGAATAATAAAGGTAAGGAGAAAAATCACAGAAAGAGAAAGGACAGGACTTATCAATAGTAAAGGTTTAAAAAGTAGTTATTTTACACTAATTTCCTACAAACTACATGGTAAGGTGAGAACCAAACATAGATGGCACCTGTAATTTCAAGCAAACATCGCTGTTATTGTGCAATCCTGGGTTTAGAGGGGTTACTCTTAGATTCAAATAAAATCTTTCATCCTGTTCAATATAAGTTTTCCTTTATTTTAAAAAGTACTCTATAAACTTCCCACTTATGGGAGGCACTTCTTAAAGCAGGGCTCGACATATAAAGGATGGCAGCCCCTGTCCTACAAGAGTACTGTGTACACGGTTCTGGAGATGGTGATGTTTATAGAAGCATTAGGCTTCAGGTGGTGAGGCAGAAGCTGAGAGAGAGAAGGGCTTTGAGAAGAATCAGAAAATCAGCCTGGACAGAAACAGATACAAGTGATAATGGCAAGATCTGTTAATATAGAGCCAGTCAAAAATAACACTTATGAAACCTATTCCTTGTAATACTCAGCACATACTGAAGTACACTCAATCTTCTGAGATTTCAGGAAGGAAGCAATCCCAACACTCCTCATGTACACTGGGACAGTGACAGTGATCATGGCTGGAAGTATATGGAAGAGAAAGTCTCCTTCTTCTATTTGCACCTTCCATAATCCCTACAGTGGCAAATCCATATTTGGAAGCCTGTTGGGTAAGTTTTTTTTAGAGTTGTTTTATCTTTAGCAAACACTGCTCTCTTTTCACAGAACAAAAAAAAAGAAATACCATAGTTCCTTCTTGTATTTTCAGATTTAGTTTGCTTTGCTCTTCGTATTTTAAAAGAGAAGTGTTTATTTGGAACTGAGCATTCAAGAGGCCATTAGAAATACACCATGCGACAGCACACTGCAACTCCACAGTACCACAAGTCTACAGTACACAGATTAACTAACACCAAACACTTCTGTTCTCCAAAGTTCCCATTTTATAGATCCTTTCATTTTTCTACTAAGTCACATCTTTCAAGCTTGTTGATAGGAAATGCCGTTTTGCTATCATGGTCCCATATTGATATTGTTTCTTTTTGAATAACTACAAGTTTCATTAAAATTATTATGAAAATGAGAACACAATTTGAAGCTAGACAGCAAAAAAGCTACATTATTGCACCCAGTGGGTCTTACTGCTCAAACTTCTTCCCTAACTAGTTAAGATGTCTGAGATATTTCCTAAGTACCTTTTTTCTTTTTTAAGTTAGCTGAATGTAATGTAGTAAAGCTTTGATGCACATTCACAAGATGTGATTCACAGGGTTTTTGGAATGTCATTAGCTGGCAGGCACCAGTAAAATTACTTCTTTTTTTTTTTTTGCGGTATTTCTTGTAGAAAATTTGCTGTTTCAGTTTATTTCTCAGAACCAACTATTGACATGACAATTGCAGGTATTAACACTGCAACAGGATGTATTATTCCTTCTACTTAAGGAATCATCCACAAATCATAGACCAAATGAAATATAGAACAGAAAGAATGTGTTGCCTCTTTCGAGTAACAGAGGTCTTATGAGTTCTGATTTATCCTTAAACCCAACCTTCACGTCTTCTATGGACCACTACAGCAACTGTCTGAAAAGCTCCTTTTCTTATTAAGAAAAGTTCACACTTGTCCTCTCAAACTCTCAGAGGGAAACTGCTGAAGGAAGCATCACACACACTAACTGGAAAGCTGGAGGGCTGCCACCTCTGCTACCCTTTACAGGCCAGGTCCCCATTCTGCCTGCTGCCTTGGATGGCAAGTTCTGCTGAGCCAGCAGGGTCCTGGCTGCATGGAGCAGGGTGAGCTCCCTGGTGATGGTGCTTGGGGTTGCTGGGCCAGTCAGCCACGCGCAGGATCCACAGGTGCCTTAGATAGGTGGCGGGGAGCATGGCAGCCAACGGGGCTTCCCAGCTACTCTGTGTTGTGCCCCTTCCCTGCCTCAGCCGTATTTCTCGAACACCCCACTCCCCACAGCTCAGGCAGAGAATAGTCTTGCCACTGCCTTGCCCTGAGGCAGAGCTGAGGGCCCATGGCCAGCTCGCCATGGTGTCCCTGGGTGCCTGGCCTGCTCTTGGGGAAGACGGGCAAACGCAGCGCGCCGGCGCTCCGGTATGTCCCGCATCCCAACAAACGAGTTCATTCCTGCCCACACAGCCAGATCAAACAGTGTTCAGGAAACAATCTGGGATCCATATTAGCACTGGGTACCACCGCCACCAGAGCAGCGTGGTGGGGTGGGGGAGCTCTGCTTCTAGCACATTCCAATTGACAACAGCTGGTACGGCTCCGCTCCGAGCAGCTGCCTCTGCCACGGCCCCGCTGCACTGCCTTGCTCTGTGGAAAGCTTTGTTTTGGCTAGGGACAAGTTTGTTGAGCTTTCTTGTGCTCAAGTCTCACACAGAGACTTTCCCTTTGCCCATGGCATGTGACCCTGCCGACTTAGAGGCTCACATCCCCAGTACGAAATACAACAACTTAAAAAAAAAGAGGAAAAAAAAAGAAAAAAGTAAGGTTAATTAACCTCAGGTCTGTTCTCAGCAAAGCAAGGCTGCCATGGATAAGTAATAAAAATAGCTTCTCAATGGTCCTTGTGTCTGTCAGAGTCTCACTCTGTGATCTTTCAGTCAAAACCATGAAAGCAAGAGGGGGAGGAGAGGCTGATTCGCTACTGTCCTTTTCTTGTGCGTGTGTTCCCAAGGCTGCCTGGCTCTGTCCTTCAAATCATCTCCACCAGTAAATCATTTAGCTCAACCTGTCACTCTCGGCCATTGTGAGGAGACAAAAGCTACCCATTTAACCCCAACCATAGCTGATTCACGCAGTGGGGAAGGCAGCCTCACAAAGGGAGGCTAGCAGGGAAGGTGGCAGTTGGGTTGGATTTCGTGTAGACTGGTGCTGGTTTTCCCTCTATTTTTTTTTTCCTTTTCACATTTTTTTCTCCCTTCCCCTCTGTTATTTTAAATTAGCAGCACCTCTCATACTGGGATTGTTTTTTGAAGACCACATGTTTGTCAACAGAGCTGTTCTGCTTGAGTAATTTGACCCCAGCCTGGCTTCAAAGGTTTAAAAGGGCAAGAAACACACATATCAGCATACATCTCTTACTCCTTTCACCTGGACAGCATCTTGGACCATTTTTGTTTCTCAAGGAAAAAAAATATGTAGTAACAAAACATCCAATTAGTCACAGGGAACCAGAGCTATTTCAGTCAACCTGCTATTTGGGGAAATCTGCACTGCAATTATCAGGTTCATTTCACCTGAAGTATTGCTCTAAACTGTCAGCTAAAACCTTGAATAATAACCTCTGCCCAAAGTCTGCACCTCAAATGGGTATCTCTTGAGTTGCAACAGGTTGTTCTCTCTGCCAAGAAATTAATCTGCCCAGATATTTTAAAATTAAAAATTAGTCCTTTGACATAGAAATCAACTGTTAACACTTCTTTCCAATAATGGCCCAGGGCAAAGTTTAATCTTCATGTAAAACCTCTCACCCGTGAGCTACAAAAACCCTGAAAAACTGAACAGGCCATCAGAGAGCAACAAATTAACATTGTTGATAGTAAAATAAAATGCATAGAGAAACCAAGCAATACTGCAGATGGATCCAAGATTTATTCTTTTCCCCCACCAAATTCCAGAATATCCCCGGTGAGCACGAATCTGCCATGAAGCAGACTATAATTTATATATAAAACATACTTGCAAATATCCACACTTTTTATTTCTAATGATACTGTCGTTAACCCAGTGATTCAGTAACCACCAACCAAGCTTAGTGCTACATTTTAAGAACCAAGCACTGAAGCTGACAAAGGCTCACAAACACAAAATATGCCATATCTGTGCAACTCCAGGGATATTTCTGATTTTTGTTATGCATGTGAGATCCAATAAATGACTACGTACAATACATTTTTGTAATCTTTTTAATGTGCCTTTTAACACCAAGCAGTTCAGGATGTGGTTATTGCTCTGTGTGTTAGACATGTTTATTCTCCTGTTGGGCATTTAAAATGCCTTAAGTCCTCTTTTCACTATGAATTGCATGTCAAAATGTTGGGTTGGATATCAAATTCTCTCATAACCCTGTCATTAGGAAAAGTCTTTGTCTGCCTGAGTCACTCTTTTGATTCCTTTGTTTTGCTTTTTGTGTTCCCCTGACAGGTCTATCCTACACCTTTCTATGGCTAGCAGGGTAAAGCAGAGTTGGGAAAACATGTTTTGCATTACTGAGTTTGCAGTCTCACTGTAAGCTTTCTCACAGATTCCCCTTCAATGGGGTGTGGAGGGGGTGGGAGAGAAAACATGCTTTTCCTTGAGACTGCAGAGTATGTGAATTGTCTTCTCTTTCAACCTATAGGGCAGTCTTCACAGATTTCAACACAAATGGAAGAAATATCTGATTTCCCATTCCATCTGGATTCAGTTTCTTTCTTCCTCTTTGTATAGTTTCTTAGAGACATTATGGAGCTCACTGGAGGGGCTGCTTGCATACGGCTATGGCAGCACTGGGCATACTGCCAGAATTTCACTCCAGGAGGCTGCAACAGGAATCTTTAATTAACTTGAACCAAAACACTGAATGGCAAAGAACAAAGGAGTGGGGCTGGAGAAGGAGAGAAGGAAGGGACAGAGCACAAAATAATGTTTTCTATACTAAAATATCCATTTTTGGTCATGGTATGACAAGATCATAATGTTGCCTTATATGTATTTACAAAAGCATAGGTAATAATTCCCAACTCCTGTCTTATTCAGTAAATTTTGCCTTTCTTTCTGCTCAGGGAATCAAGATCTCGGATTGACCTTTGTTCAGCTGACGGAATTCTCGTGACCCTTATAGGAACCTACGGTTTGATTACATATATCTTTTATAATGTACAACATTCTAAATGCAAGATGACTGAATCCTGCACATCTTGAGCACTGCAAAACTACTCCATAATATTGTGAGAGTGCACAGGAGTTCCAGACGCTGAACAAGATCCCACTCTGCACGGCATGGTACCAGTATGGTATGTCCCTGTTCTCAAAAGTTTACATTCTAAGCATAAGCAAGAATTAGATACAGACAGATGAATAACATAACTACTCACTGAAACAGCATTGTTCATTGTTTGAAATGTTTTCAAAACAGAATGGATAATGTTTCGCTCTCATTTTGCAGAAACATAGAAGATGCAAAGCAGCAGAAAATCAGGCCTGAAATACCTTTCTCACTTGAGCTCAAGGAAATGAGATGAGTGGTTTCTTTGCCGTCCATTTTCTGGTTAAATATGTGTGCAGAATAATTACTCTAAATGCAAAACTAATGGAGATTTCATGCATATTCATTCGAGTGAGTTTGTGATGAAGTCTCCGGTACTGTTCTAGCTAATGAGGCACAGTTGCTCAAATACTTGTAAAAACAAACATAGAAAGGACTTGTATATGCTCAACATGAACTTATTTACACATTCAAAGGAATATTCGAGTGCGAATTGACTTGCCAGTTGGTGGCTTGGAGTGTGTTATATTTGCATCTTCTGGCTTAATGACATCCTAAAAGAATCCAGTTTGTGGTATCTCTGATGTGAACCAGCACATGGTAGCTGGCAACAAGCAAGGGAGTCCTTAAAAGCACAATACTGACCCACAAAGAAATGCTAATGCCAACGTACCCAAATTCCAAGGAATTATTTCATCCTCAGAAGCATATATACTTTTTCCTATCCTAAATTTTCAAAACGAATTAAAAACCAATAAAAACAACCTTTAATTTTCTGTTTTAAACTAACGTTTGGCACTGCTGCCTAAACACTTATGGGAAACAAATCACATTTCATTGCTCTGTAAAGCAATCCTGTACTTACTTGTTATAGTTTGAAAACTTGACGCCAGAGAGATGGCTTCCAGAATCCCCTCAAAACAGAAGAGTGGTGCCCGAGGTGGTGTCATGTTAGGAGCACCTGCAAAAGAATGTAAGAATCTTTTAAGTGAATATAACATCTTTGATAAGACCCTGCTCAATTTTACAGGGATCAGGGGGCCTGGGATAAAAGAATCATTGAATATGCCTTAGAGAAGTCTCTGAATTTTTTTTGCAGCTACCTTCTTTAGAAGCCACAATAGAGAGCAGACTTGAGGAGCTATTTGCAGTATATTTAAATTTTTTTCTTATTTTCTTCATCTATCAATTTATTTATTAATAACTGTATCTATATTTATATCGATAACCTTTTTATGAATTAGTTTGATTGACCTAACTTAAAAAGAGCATTGCATGAGCTGTACAAGGACTGCATTCAGACTGAGAATCCAGTTTACATAACAAAATTTCTATCTGCCAAAATACAAATTCTGCTCTGAGGTAGCATAGCTTAACTACAGAATAGTTAATTCCAAACATTCAATTAAATTTAATGACATAAGCAGGAGAACTTCTCTTCCAAGTTTTCTCTCTCTAAATACATTTTTATATATTTGTGTGTGTGTGCATAGATAAATACATATGTGGAAAGACAGACAGATAAATAATCTGATAGGTAACCAAAACACACCCAATGAGAAACTGAGCATAATAGCTGAAACCTGTCAAGAATGAGCATGATACAACTGTTGTTCTCCATCTAATCATTAGTTTGCTGGCTCATTCTGGATTACAAATGCACTAGAACCTGTTTTAAACTTTTAAAGATATTATATATACAACAAAGGCATCATTAGTAATTTCTAGCCTTGCTCTGGCAGATGGATTGATTTCAGGAACATAAACCAATCTCTCAAGCAATATAATCCAACTTAGAAATTTCTGTGAAGTCTTGTGTTGTTATTTACATTCCTAAAAATACCAAAATGAAAAATAGTTTCAAATCCAAAGAGACAGCAAAATAAAACCTTCTGAAATCCCTAATCAGGATTCATTCCTCATGTGATAGGTTCCACTGACAGCAGAGATAGAGCTGAGGCAAAGTCAACTCACATTATTTTCATGTGACAAATAGCCCTGACCATTTTGTACTGACTGATTTTTAATTGTGTTGAGTGTTCACAATTAAAAGTAAGATTATTGACTAAATTATTGATTAACAACCTTTCACTAAAAAAGTGAATGTGGGCTATCCTGTTCCATTTTCTTTCCCATTAACTTCTGTTGGAATTTAGCAATTCCCTTTTCTAATAAAAATTAGGCCATTTTGAGTGACAAATGGCTGTCGGAAATACTGAATACATGCAGTCACAATAAAGTTGCCATCATTAGAAATGTAAAAGTAATAAAATGCCTCAGCTCAAAAGAAATCACTTAACAGGAAGACTTTTTTTTACCAGCTGACATATCCCCATGCTCAGCAAGATTTCATTCCATGAGAGCTGCTCACTGGTGTGCCAGTACTGCTTTCCAGTTTGCTTTATGACTACAATTCCCACTAGTTTCCAAGCATTTCTAAAGGAGGCCCAACACTTCTCTACATTAAGGTTCTGCCTTACATCAGACTCCAGCAATTTTCACTTTAAAAAAAAAAATGAGGGGAATATCTGAGAATTCTCTTAGAGCAGAATTTAAATTAAATCTCCTTATTAATGATGTATGGATTTCTTTCATTGTTTAGGAGGCCTGTGAGCAGTTGAAAAAAACAAGAAGGCTTTTAGTAATGGGCACTAACAGCACCATTGTCCTTGCATGGAAGCTCTTGGCCATTCAGTGTCACAGGGTCAAAAACAATGCAAGCTCCCACACCAAAGCAGTCTGTAGAAGGCCACACAGACCTCACAACACTGATTCTTTAGAGCTTGGGTGGGTTTCTGTGAGTGATGTGTTAAGTTCAGCATTGAAAGGCAAAGAAATTAATTTTTGCTAAATTTTACCATCATTCAGACTTCCCAAGACCATTTTTGATTTTCTGAGCTAGGTTGGAACCAGCTAAAGTGTGAATTAGAATTATTGCCAGACAGCCTTCTCTTCTAGCACTTCTGCTTCTGGTGCATTCTCTGTCAAGCACTGGGCATAGTGTTACTGCCTTGCAAATAATAGTGATAGAAATCATGGAGGTATACAAAGCAGGGGAGGGGGGAGAGAAACAGGACTAGGAAAGGAATTTGTTTGACTTCATGAACCTTATGAACTGCTGTATTTAATTCCTAAGAAAATATTTGAGTCTCTTTTAATCTGGTTCTCCTCTCCTTTTCCTAGCTTTTGCCATGTGTGACCTGGATGGAAGCTTTAAGTTGCAGATGGCAGTCAAGGAAGTCTCATGTACTTCAGAGAGAAGCTAACCGCATATCCCTGCAGAGCTGCCAAATAAACTGGGTTCTGCATTTTGCTGCATTTCGTCAGCTACAATTAATATTGATTAATACAACTCCACAATATGTACAAGTGCTAAAGCATGGAATTGTGCTGTCACAAAGCACAGAATTTACAGTGTCTTGTTGTGAAAACAATGTGAAAACCTGAGAGCCCAGGTGTTGCCAATATACCTATATTATAAAAACTTCTTTTCAAAAAAGCATGCTGTCCCATTCTCACTATCAGAGAAATGTAATAGGATGGGAGAAATAAAAAGCTTCTCGTGCACAAAATACACATCAATATTCCTATTCTGAGTGCATATAGAACACAGTGCTATTTTTCTGAAGTTTACCTTCTCGTTCACAAAGCTTTACTTCTCGTCTGGCTTCACAACTCCAGCAAGACATTCTTTTCAGTCTTTGCTCTTACCCCATCACAATCTTTACCACATGAGTTTGAGAGAGAAGTTTTGTTTCCTGAGGATTCAGAGATATTACTTTAAACCCATTTTTTTTTTTTTTCCAATCTCACACCAGAACCACACAGGAGGCATTCGGAAGAAGTGGGAGCAAAGTTGGTAACTGAGGACTTCTATTTTTGACTGATGTTTTAATGCAAAGAATGTTTACCTCGTGTTTTGAGTGAAACTAATGGTAAACCACAGCAGTTCTGTTAGTGTTTTGTACAGTGATGTTCCTAGATGAAGCGCAATTTCTTTGTGAGGGGCTAACAATACTGCAGGGGGCCATCTTGCTTCACTGAACTGGAACATCCAGTCTTTTGAGAACACTCACACATTAGGTCGTAAGATTACTCTCACTATAGCAACCCCCTCAGCTACAATCCTTTTTTTCCCCCTGATTTTGTTTCTTTCCTTTTAAAAAGACGCCGTTGTATAAATTAACTCTGTCGCTACCTATTATCTTCCTCAACACCTTCTACCCTTTCTCTTCCTAAACCTCCTTCCTCTTGCACAGTTTCAGCTGGTTTTTTCAATGTTTGGCTGCTGCACTTCAGTTTTTATAGAGAGTTGATTCTTTACAGAACAGGGTGTTGCTCTTTATCCTGCAACACCAGCAAAATGTCAAATTTAAAAATTCAGAGCACCTCTTGATCACTTTGATTCTCACTTTCTCTGCGAACCAGGCTTTGTCTCTATAAGCCTCTAGTCGAATGATGGGGCAGTTGTGAATGAAAAGTGGACCCTGTATGAATGGTTTCAGTCTCATATATCTGACAAAACTGCTGCACTACTGAAGGTGTCAGGGTAAAATTATTCAATTGGTTGGTATAAGAAAAGAGAAAACCTAAATACCAATGAACAGCTGCTCTGTCTCCAAGTGAGAATACCTGAAACAGCAGCATGACTGAAATCTAGGGAGGAGAAAAAATGCAGATCTTCAAGCAGTCTTTGAAAGTCCAAAGAAAGCTGTTTGAGCCTGACCAGATGCATGGAAACTTTGAGGCTCATGAATCCCATACTCATATCCAAATTCAGCTGCCTGTTGAGTGGGGGAAAAGAGCCTCATCTTGCATGAAGACTTAGTTGCAGTTAGTCAGATCCACTGGGGCAATGATGGGTACCTGTCCTGAATATAACTGTTCCTGAATATTAGTGATCCTTCAGTCCTCTGAGATTCTTCAAAGGCCAGAAATGGGACAGAGAACACAATTTATATCCCTGTTTCTATTTTTGGCACAGACATACAAAAAGCCTCTAAGGACATATTTATAGCAAAGCACATTAGATATTGCCTGAGAAAAACATAGATTGGTTATTACAAAAGGTGAGCTACACTCTAAGTATTTAACACAGTGCAGTTTAGCCAAATAAAGATTTATCTTTTCTCTGACCTTTCTAGCTGACAAGTGAAATCCTGTTAAGAAACAGTGTCAAAAGAATAAGCGAGACATGTTGGGAGCAATGTTTAACTGAAATATATGGTGCATGTCTGACTCAAGTACAGAAAGCAAAAGTCCAGGTTATGCAATGCACCTGAGAAGAGGGTTTCTAGACCTCAGTCACTGCAGGAAAGGAGGGCCATTCTCTTAGTGGTGAAGTCTGTTTCTGTCCCTAGAGAAATGAAAAATTGAGCTAGCTAACTACATATGAGCTGGGTTTAGGTTGCTGACCCTTGACTGGGTATTGACAGAAGCTGGGAGAAGGAGGAGGAGGCTTTCTTGGCTTGAATTGTATGTCCTGCCAAAGCTATTTTGAAACTGAGTTGGAAATTTCCTTACGACACCATATGTGATAACAAAAGTGATCTTATAGGCAAAATATTTGACTTGCTACTTCAGGAACCCATACAGCTGTTCTCACAGCTCAGTGTAAAGAGCAAAAGAAAGAAGGCAGTGTATCATACTCTGCAGAACTGCACAGTGCTATGAAGGTTTAAAAATAGTTAGTCATATATCACCAATACGCAGTATCAAGGCACCTTGAATAAAATATCTAGTGTATTCTTCATTTCATTCTTCTTTTATGTGATATTTTTATGTGATCCTCCATCAAATTACTGAAGCAACAGAAATGGCCCCTTTAGCAAGAGCAATACAGTCTAATTTGGGGCCAGTAATATTAAACTAAAAAGTGTCTTTTGCAGCAATGATTTTTAAGTTGTTCTGTAAATACAGAGGGTATTTTCCACACTACAGCTTCTTCTTGCTTCACATATTATTATGCCTGATCAGGCTATCACTGCTCCTCTTCCATAGGAACAGCACACTGAAATGAGATGGCTGGTACAGCTGGCTCAGGAGTTGAGCTGCCCTCAGCCAGCACAGCCCAGCGTGGCAGGGCTGGGGGAAGCAGAAACACTTGGCACGTGACAGAGGAGCTGCCATCGCCTGAGTCCAGCCCATCCCCACTGCCACCCACACTGTAGCTCCATCAGTCCCTGGCACAGGCCACAGATTTTAGATTATTGTAGAGCTGGCACTGGCAAATGCTTGTTGCTTCCATGTGAAGAACAGTTTGGTGGCCTCAAACCATTCCTTAAAATAGAAGCCCCACAGCACAGAGTGATACCTATTTGGGCAGGCTAAGGGCAAACTCCAGGATGTTTATCACTGTACGGAGTGATTTATCTATTAACCCTACGATAGTCCATGGCAGGTGACACTTCAACAATTGGAAGGGCAGTGTGAGAAAGCTTGTTGCCCTGCACTAGGGCCTGTTTGTTACTGGTTCTGTGGCTGGACAAAGGTGCCAGTGTCAACGTTCAGAGAAAGAAATGTTAAAGCTCCAGTCAATAAAGGCTGCTGATGCCAGAGTCAGGCAGCTTTGGTCAAGCACTAAACTTGGAAGTCTTTTCCCCAAAGGGCTTCCTTTTTTGTATCTAAAACAAAGGAAAGTGAAATGAAAACAAGAAATCCCAACTATATAGCAGTGCATGATGTGAAGCCAGCTGTTGCTCCGATACTGTTATTTCTGTAGCCCAGCCTATTCGGACTGAAGGAAAAGCCTAATTCTTCCTACCAAACCTTTTGCTTTTGATAGCTAGACAGGGCAGAATATACTAGCATGATATTCTTTAGCCCTGTGAACCTACACAAATATAATAGGAAGTCTTAGCTGCCAATAATATATAATGGCTGAAAAAACATTTACTATTTCGTTATTTTTTGCTAGCAAAAAAGACTAGTGGGTGTAGTTTGACTAACTCTATTATTTAGCTACTCTTTCATTAGGTGCTTAGCTACTTTAAACACTTCCAAAAGTGCAGAAAGTTATTTACCAAAGATTCAAGCTTCAGCAAAGATGCCCTCCAGCCCTGAACTTACAGCTATTCATGCACTAGTGTTTTAATGAAAGCCAGGCAAGTATCTAGCAGGGCTGGGGTGAGGCAGTTGGGGGGGAGGTTTATATTAAAATGCAATACAGCACCAAAGACAGCGATAGAGACTAAACAAGAGGAAAGGCTTCTCTCCCTGCACTCATTTAGAAAGCACATGGAAATAATTGTTGGCCCAGACACACATATCCATAATTCCCATTGTGCTTTGAGAGCCAGCACACCAGCCCTGCGCACCCTTACAGAGCGCAGAGAGTATTGGAATGCAAATCCGCACACCAAGCATCGGGATTTGCGTAGCCAGCGTTCTCACAATGAGCAACATTATCAATTAGAACAAGGCTCCCAGACCAGGTCAGCAGCCATGGAGCTTGCAGGAGTTCATCAGCATGGGAAAGACTTGTAAGCGAAGCAGCTCTCCTGTCTTTAAAATAATTGATTTACCATTCACGTCTGATGAAGCCTGAGTTTAATCCAGTGTGCTAAAATAAGGAGATGCTTGTTGGAACAAGTAAGGGCTACTCATAAAATTCAATAATGTGTTGTTGATATTTTTTGATAGACATTCATTTTTAAAAGTTCAAATAAAATTGTGTGTTGCTTTTGACTAGGTCATAAAATGACCAAAGCCAAGAAGTTCATTCTAAGAGCTGCATCGAGGAACTGAAGGCTCAAAGCTGTGTGCCATGTTAAGTTTTTTCTCTGCCCATGAGCCAGGCCACTTGAGGTGACAAAAGCAAGTGTGTAGGTGACAGGGCTGGGGATGCTCAGCTCCTGCCAGAAAACATGCTGTCCAAGCTTTCCTCTTTTTCCACCACATATGGATGCCAGCAGTAGCTTTCCATCTCCATCCCCAGTGGCATTGCCTCCCTACTGTTTTCTGACCCCACATGCTGTATGTCATGGCTGCATTGGTAACTCACAGATCAGGCTGCCTGACATTGTGAGAGAGAAAAAAGACAAAGTTATTAGAAAATTAAGTGCCATGGACCAAGCTACATCAATCAAAACATAAAATGCCACAGATCTTGATCCTAGGCTCTTGCTCAAGGCAAGACAGACTGTTTTATCATTTAGATTCAAAATCAAACATTTGATAGACTGAGGTTAAATTTTGGAATGGGGGCATGGAAGATTACTGCTTGGATTTGCATCAGGGCTCTGGAAAATACTCAAATTTACATCCTCAGCACCAAAACACATTGTTGCAGACAACATTCAATTAAGGGCACCACCTGAAAGTCAGCACTTTCACGTTCTATGGGGTCTCTCAATCTGGGACCCTTTAATCACACTGAAAAAACCAGGTGTCACTTGGGAGAGAACAGTAACAATGACTAATGGAAACAGAAGATTCATACCCAGACTCCTATGTGCTTATTTGAGGAAGAAGGAGATGTAATTACTGTGAATTTAGACCATTAGCTCTGCAGCTTTTCTTGCTCTGGGATAAAACCAGAAGGATCATCAACAAAATGGCTTTGCTAAATTCAGATTAATGACTCAAGGCAGTACATAAACTAGATAGACTTGCAGTAGGTGCATTTGAAAGGCGTCAGTGGAAGACTGTAAAATCGTTTTTCACAAAAATATAGAAATAATTCCTAGATTAACAGGGAAATAATCTATTTTTAACAAGAATTCTACTTCCAATGTTCCTTTTCATATCACACCATTTCAAAACAAAAATTTTAAAAATGGAAGAAATCAGTTAACACCATATATATATATCTATCTATATATATATCACACTAGAATTTTGAAATTACTCTACTGAACTAGGTTCATGTGGCAGTATAAAAATACTGATGCTTTTTATCAGAAAACAACATTGGAAATTATTAATGTAAAGTTTTACCATCCTTCCTGACAATAGGATAAACAGATGTCACCATGAACTCTTCTGGCAACTTCCTAGCATGGAGACCATTTTCAACAATTAAGAAGAAGCAAAAGCAGGGTCCAGATGTTTGATTTCTCCCACATATTTCTCCCTGCTTTGCTGTTACTGCTTTGCTGTTGCCACACTCTCTAGATCACAAATTGGAGTTGTTTATAACTTAGAGCCCATCAGTGCTGTAAGTTTTCTTGACATAGGGTTCCAAGGGATAGTTTTGCCACATCCTTCACCACCCTCTCTTATTGGTGTGGCACTGTGACTCGAAAACAATAAATTAAGAAATTACTGTACGAGAAATATCATTGCATTTCAACAGGATCTACAAATTGAGTCACCACTAGGATTTAGCTGTCAAAAAAAGGATCCCAGAACCAAAAAGAGCTCTGACCCTAAAGTTGTGGTCTTAGGAGAGTACGACTGCATACACTTCAGAGCCCACTGTCGGGCAGTTTGCTAAGAAGCACTGAAACTCCAGCCTCTGGTAACATGCTAGCACCTTTACAAATGATCCATTGTACTTTCTGCTGTTTACAAACAGCTCATGCAACCAGCCAGGTTTCAGCTTGTGTGGAGAAACAGACTAGTAAACAATATCACTGTTGGTGCACCAGTATTTGTGGAAGAGGTTGAACAAAGAATTAAGAGTTAAACCTCTACTAATGATAATGGAGTTTGGTTACCTGCAATCAAAGTAAAAAAAAACCTAACCAACCAACCAATGACAACAACAAAACAGCCAAAAAAAGAAAAAAACCCCAACCCAAACCCAACAAACAGTCACAGTTCAGTCTGTGATTTCTTCTTCATTTCCTAGATAAAATATTCTGCACTAGGCCCTTGAGTGGCGATTTAAGGTCTACTCTCACAGCTTATATATATGACAAAGGGAACATCAGCCCTGGAAAAGCACTTTTGTCCCAAGTTTGTCCCCTGCCTCCCTCATGCAGGCAGCACAGCTAATCTGCAGCGGTGGACAAGCTCCAACTGAGCACAGTAATGCTACACCTGGCCCAAGGATGCGGAACACCTCCCCTAGAAAGCACCGAGGTGTGAGGAATTGCTGCATTCCTTCCTCACCACAGTTTCCTTCCACATTTTCTTTTTGTGCCAAAGGTGTGAATGCTAACCAGCCATTTCAGCTGTATGTTTTTGTAGCTTTCTAGGCCTCCTTCAACACAAGTTCATTCAGAGATGACTGTTGAAATCTCTGCTGTCACTGCACTTTCAAGGAGTCATTGTCTTCTCTAGGCTCAGTCTTAATGCCTATGTAGACTGCAAGTCATACCAAAGGTATTTTGAGTCATTGTTTGTTTAACCAGCTATCAAAACCTTTTAAGGAGCAAGATGGGTTAAAAAAATAATGTAACGAGCCATTAGCAAGTCTTTTCCTCTCCCCCACCCCTAATCTGCAGAATAGAGACCACTGAACCACGCTGCAAATTAACTGTAATAAAAAATGAGGGGAAGGGGGAGACAGAGAAACAAAACATTTTAAAAATCCACTCTGAGCTTCAGAAAGGTCATTTCTCAAAGGACTATTGACACTGGTGAGGAAAGAAAACACATCAATGTTTATAAGGGGTTAAATAAATATTTTCCAGATGAATATTAGGTGTCCATTAGTATCTCTCTGTGTAGTCCACCGTAGCACCTATCCTTTAGTTCTCCTATTACCAAAATGAGGGGGGGAGAAAGAGAGAGAACGAGAGAGAGACTTTCCTTTTAATTTGCTTTGCATTCTGATGGTTGAAGACAAGAAAAAAAAAAAAAAAAACAAAACTTTTCTGGTTCCTTTGAATGAATGGTCAAAGGTACCTTTGCGGCTCCTTCACAGGGTGAACTAATCTGTGACAAGTGTAGCTAATCTGATAAGGCGGCCGCATGTGCGCTAATGTGCTAATATGGGGGATTCAGAGCAGCCAGCGGCCGGGAAAAACCTCCGCTTCCTAAATGGGCCCTCGCCTGCAATAGCCCCGGCAACATATGCGCATTTTAACACCCGCTTAACAGGGACACAATGCGGTGGCCTTTGTTGTGCGACATAGAGGCGCGGTTCCCATGGTGGGAATTTCTGCCTCACAGGCGACATTCTTTCAGATGGGAAGCAGGGGCTGGTGGCCTGGGACGGCCCGGAGCAAGGCGGCACTGCTGGGCAGAAAGGTGACGAGGACGTGCGTGAAAGGAAAGCCCCTCCGCTTACTCCTGTGATGAAAACCTGGGTATTTCTTCCCATCATGTGTCTTGGGTGGGGAGAGGAAGAAGCAGAGAAACGCGGGAAGGAGGGAGGAATTGGTTTAAACGTGTTGGATCGCATCCCTAGCCAGAATAAAATTAGCTCCTAGATTATGGTGCTTTATCTAAAAGAGAGGCTGACATCAGTTTGTAATGTTGTGATATGCTCTACTTTTTACACTTCCCTTGGAGAAAAATTCTCAAGTTTTCCACTGGAAAGACTAAATGACATTTTCTTGTCCCCCTGATTGTTTTACTGCACCCTCAAGGAAATCTGTGTGAGAGAGGATTAACAACTTACTTTTAGTCTAGACTGTGCAATAGGGAAGAGGACTTTGTGGACACTGACACCTCAAGAGACAGGCTGTCGAGGACTTCAACACTGGCCATTGTTGTGATGCCTCTCTGGACAAATAAATATGTGCCCTGCAGACTGCTCTGGATCGTGGTCGGTTCCCAGCGTTCCTTTGTTTTCAGGTATCCCACAGCCTAACGCAAAATGGATATAAGAGTGTGAACCAATGAGTGTCTGGAGACAAAGTCTACTCACCTAAGAGGGAAAGTTTGCTAACAACCTGTTGTGACTGGGGAACAGACCAGCGCTTACCAACCATACTTATGAGTGTGCCTTTGTCTGCTTTCTGGTATGGCTGGTGTCAAAACAGCACAGTTACCGTGAGCCTGACCAAAGCACACAGACAATGAAAAAGCACAAACCAAAATACAGAAAATTCCATCTAAATGAAAGAGCAAAACTTTTTTTTTACCATGAAGGTAACCAAACACTGGAGCAAGTCACTCAGAGAGGTTGTAGAGTCTCCCCTATTTGGAGACAAAACCTAAGTGGACAATGTCTTGGGCAAGCTGCTCTAGCTGACCCTGCCTGACCCAGGTTGGATGAGGTGATCTGCAGAGAGCTCTTCCAACCTCTGCTGTTCTGTCGTTCTGTCACTCCAAGAGCTCAGTGTGTTCCCCAGCCACAAGTCTATTCCTGAATTATTTTGTTTGACTGTTGACACAGTGACAAAGCAACACCAGTATTAGCTCCTTTTATCTCAAA
Source organism: Oreocharis arfaki (assembly GCA_013398015.1). Classification (NCBI taxonomy): domain Eukaryota; kingdom Metazoa; phylum Chordata; class Aves; order Passeriformes; family Paramythiidae; genus Oreocharis; species Oreocharis arfaki. The sequence goes on along the minus strand of VZRR01001221.1, from coordinate 391,498 downwards.
CAATATTCCTGCTTTATCACAATAAAAAAAGTAAAACTCTAGGGACACCTCAGCTGCAAATATGTCCTCAGAAAAGTGCTCATCCAGAGCAACTCAGAGTCAGAGCACGTTGGTCCAAGACATGGAACCAACTTGGTTGAGCATTTGCATAAGAGCACAGCTCTGGTTTTGAAGTTGCAGTCTTTTTAGCCTTTTTCCATTTAAATCATATTCCCACAAGAGCCACAGACAGATAGCAGAGCTGAAAAAAGTGAGATCTGTCAAATACTGAGTAGTATGTTTGGGATACATGTAAAACAATATTATCCCAGCTACTCGACTTGTATGATTTTTCTCAGGTCTCTGAAAGTATTGGTGAGCAAGAATAACTGTGGCACGTTTCTAAATATGTGAATGGACAAATCTTATTTATTCATTTCCACTTTGTTGAATTCAGCGATACTATTTTATGTCTGAGTTTTGAATGCATAACAATTGACCCCTACTGAACAGTGACGACATTTCCTCTCAGAGGAAGTCCTGAGGGAAGGAAGGTCCCGCATAAACAAACTTCCACTCAGTACAATAGAGTAGCCCACGAATGTGACCATTTTTTCAGGGCATGGGTGAGGCTGACACTCTCTTCCTGCTCATGTAGTCCAGGTCTTATCGCAGTCCTGTTTCCCTCCAATTTAAATGCTCACTTAGCCTCTACTTCATTTGTATTTTTCCCCACACAGTGCAGATGTATCCCATTTTCCTGTTGCTGTGGAACACAGCCACAATTTCCAACCATGTTACATAAATGACCATCTGTGGCAAAAAAAAAAAAAAATGCTGATGCACAAGATTGCAGTGTGAGAATTTAAGCTAGCTAGCAAAATTTAGGCTATTAATACTTCTGACACTTCCTGACAATAAAGGCAAAATGCACAGTTCCCTCTGTTTTAGAGCATACTGCTGTTGTACGACAGACAGCCACGGTCGCTGCGTGTAGGGAAGGATCTCCAGGGAGAAGTTAAATAAAACCGTGTTGCCTATGCCTAGCTTTCCTTAAGCTTTTCAGGGTACTAAAGGCAGACTAAACTAATCAAAAGTTATTATACTGATAATGAGAGTGGTATCTAATTACATGTAACTAAAGCAGAATACTAAGATTTCATTAGCATGTTTTTGGCATCTTTGCATTTGTTGGCTCCCAGAATCAGCAGTGCTGGAACTACTGAAATCCATGGCACAGATCTCTGCAGCTAGCACAACAGTTGTAACAGTAGATGGTGGCAGTAGTAAATTGCCAATGTTCGTGTGGATGGGCATGAGAGGAAATAAAGATCCTCAGTGGATGGGCATGAGAGGAAATAAAGATCCTCAGTGACATTCACACTTTCATGGTGCAGTCCCAAGTGCTAGAGGGGCACAAAGCTGGTGTTTTTGTGATCAAGACTGACACTTGGTGCCTCATCCTGTTCAAAATACTGCTGTAGCAATCTTTGCCTCTGACTCCTCACCCTGTGGTGACTCATCTCCCACGGGGGGTCTTTTTTCTTTTCTAAAGTGTCACCCTGCCCAGATAGCCCCAGCTATCCACTGGCTCCATATCAGATTTCACGTTCCCCTACCTTCCTGATTTCTGTAAGTTCTCCTAGCTTGATTCAAAGCTCCCTTCAATCCACTTTGCTATTTTGAAACTTAAAAGCCACAGTGACCCAAATGAAACCTTTCCAGGATAATTGATTAAGAGTGAAGTAGTGCATGTTTTCTCAGGGTTTTGTCATTTTTCAGCAAACATTGCACTGTTACGTTTGAAATTTGTGGCAAAAAAAAGAAAAAAAAGGGCTGCCACACATACCCAATAGATAGTTTGTGAAACCTATACACCAGAATCAGATGTGTTTGGGTAACCTTAACGACTTGTTCTGATAGGCACACACAGTAACATACACACCCAGCCTTCTGATAGTCATGCCTGAAGTACCCGCACAAAATCGGTGTATTCGTGCAGCAACAAGCAAGCGTGTGTACAAAACAGAACTCTGGGTGCTGCATGTATCTGCATGCACTCTGCTGCTGGCTTTCTCCAACGTGCCCTTTGCACATACACTTATTTTTCTGCTCTTAAAAAACACTTTGAAAGTATCTGTGCTCACTCACATGTAACTTCTGAGTCCTTTTAGCTGCAGCCCTTGAGGAGCCATCAAACAGTTTTCAGCCCTCTGTCAGAAAATTTTTCTACTGTTACTTTCTACAGTTGATTTCTATGAGTTATAGAATGGGATTTTGTTCATTCATAAATAGCAGCAATACACAGACATCCGTTAATAATAGATTAATAATAATAAGCAGTAAAAGGAGCAGAGCAAATCTAGCAATTTAGAGAAAATGAATAAAAGCAATGAGGTTTTCTTTACTAGTGAAATTAAGATTTCATTTAATTTGGATATTTTCCTTCTCTCACATATTTTTCCTGTATACAGGAAACTTTTGCTTTGTGGTCCAAAGAAAAGAATGTGAATGAAAAGCACATACTTCACATAAATATGATCACACACAAGAGACAAGTAGTATGAGTTTCTCAAAATTTTAGGCACATCTCCTCTTTGCAAATTAGGCCAGATTTCCTTTGACTTTTACAGAAGTGGTTATACAAGTTTCTCCAATTTTCTCAGTAGCCACTGTAAACTTCTTGTCATAACCTTAAGAGATTCTGAGAAATCAAAGCACCTACAAAACCACTGCTTTAGCATTATTTTGAGTAAAACAAAACATTCTCAGCATGCAGGTCTGGAAAAGCAATGAATATAAATGTCACATTCAGCCATTCACTTTTAGTTCAGAATGCATGTTTTTCTGCCAAAGGACTGTACATGGTATATAATCCTTAGCTCCTTCAGGATTTTAATCTGCCATGAAGCATGTGGTAAAAAGGTAAGTGTTCTTTAGAATCATTAACTTGCCTAAAGCAATGTGGATGTTCTTTATTTCTTTCTTGAAAGACAAAGAGCATCTGAAAGTAGTTAACAGCCCAAACCCTGTAGTTTGCTGAGGCAGCAAGAAATGAACCTGGAAATATCCCTGCAGGGCTGAGCTTTATGTTAATTAGTCAATTCCCAGGGCAGTGCTTGTATCGACAAGACTATGTTATTGTTCTGTTTCCTCAGTACTCAGAATGTAAGAGCACAACATACAAATTCATTTATTTATCATCACCAGAAGCATGGGGGGGATTGTGTTACAGCAAAGCTACAGCAGACAGAAAAATTGCAGAAACCCCAATTCTGCTCTCACTCCAGTGAGAGAACAAAATTGTCCATTTAATGCAATGCTGCTCACTGCAAAAGAGATTCCTTTCAGAATATCAAAAGTCTTAGGTCAAACTCTACCTTATAAAAAGCCCATTCAGTGGCATTCATGAAGAGTGGGGCTTTTAAAAGTACTGGACTCACCCTGCCCCTGGTCCAGAGGGAGGGCAAGACAAAACCACCAGAAAGCAGCCCAGAAGAAAAGCAGCTGAGGATTTGCTTTCTTCTAAGGGGGTTGTGGAACAGCTCAGCCTGCAGGATACGGCACTGCTGCTCACCTCCCATCCCAGATAGGATGGTGCACTGCCCAGCAGCGTCCAACCAAGATCTGGAAAAGCAAATGCCTGGTATGGCACCAATCCCTCACCCTGGATTATTGTGGCCAGCTCCTTGAAACATAACCATGGTATGGGATTCTAGACACACAGCTGAGCACCTGCAGAGGACAGCACGAACTCTGTGTAATTCTGTCCATTGCAGTATTGTTTAGCTCTCTCCATTGCCATTTGCTGCTGGGATCAACTCGCATGCTGGACAAGGATAGGGGAAATTGAAAGGGGAAATGAGAAACTACAACAGAGCTCCAGAGTAAACTCAACTGAAAACAGAAACTTCATTGAAAAAATGTGATTTTTGGATAAGAGTTGACAGAGGCCTCCCTTCTGCTACACCTTTGGCCTGTTAATATGTCCAGAACCATTCTCCAGCTCTGAGGATGAATGGCATTACAATGTAATGATCAATGATCATTACAATGATCACATAACCAGCACTCCTCTTTGTACTTAAATCCAGTTGCCACATCAGTGCTACCTCTTGGGAAGAGCCTTAGTTCCACAACAGTCACCCAAAAAATGTTTGGTCACTAACTGGGAGAAGCTGGATAAAACACAAGCCAAAACTGGGCCAAAAAAGTGCAAAGAAGGAAACAGATTGTTTGACAGTGCTCAAAACCATCAGTTTGCCGTGACAAACAGAGCCTTTGGAGCAGCAGAATGAGATACTGTTCAGTCCATTCCATATGCTATGTCCAGAGACTGTTCTAAAAAGAGCCTAATTCAAAACACATCAAAATTGCTTTCAGTTTTCCCAGAGGTTTTAATGGGCTTTGCAACCTAGTCTTCCACATTTGATAATAATCAGCATTTTTCCTAGAACATACCAGAAATCTAAATAAAAAAAGTGTTCTCATAATTTTGAAATCCTCATTGGGATCTGCTTTTGATTTAAAAAAAAAAATTAAATTCATTTTTATTTTGCTCCAATGAGTACATACATCTTTGGTTATAATAACAGAAAGCAGAAAAAGATTTTTGAGGTGGAATTTCCAGTGACAAGTTCCAAATTTTTTGTAGGGGGTAGCATGAAAGAATGGAAAGGGTTTTTAAAACTAAAATGACAGTTAATCTAGTTTGAATGTTAATTGTGCTAACTGATTTCTTTTCAGTCTGAGCCTTTCCAATACATGTTCTTTCAGCTTGTGTACAATATTTAAAGGTTTGTTACAAAACAAGTTACACAGCGCAAACCCCAGCTGTGTAGCCTAACTTGTTAGTCTTTCTTTCTCTTATGCTAGACAATGAAAAGCCACTTCCCACAGAAGTCTGATGTGCAATATTTCTGTAATCTTAATATAATTTAATTTCAACCACAGATTTTGCGTGTCCCTGTGCTTTTCTGGGATACAATTTTCAGAGAAGCAAAATCCTTTAAAAAGTAATTAATCATCTGGTTCTGGTTACACAAATGGCCCAATTCTGTGACCTTCAAACCTTCCTCCCCCTCAAAGAAAGCAATAAGAATGTAAAGCAGAGAGACAGATTTTCAGAGGTATTGAGGCTCCCGCTGACTGTTAAAACAATCTCATTCTCAACACAGCACAGCGCTGTGCCATGCAGCAGTGGACTCTCAATTTCCTCATGCACTTTGATTTCCTCTTATTGATAGATGCGAGTCCTTCACAATTTCACCTTTGCATTCGTTACTTGTAATCCTGTCCTGGGTTGCAGTATATTCTATTACCATTTTCATGAGCTGTGAAACCAGGTGGGGCAGTGTTTC